>VZUI01022807.1:0-14173 GCA_013401135.1 Cettia cetti
GGAAAAGGAAAAGGAAAAGGAAAAGGAAAAGGAAAAGGAAAAGGAAAAGGAAAAGGAAAAGGAAAAGGAAAAGGAAAAGGAAAGATGGAAAGAACCCCCACTTGAAGTTAATTGCCTTTCTATTCCTTCCACCTCATTTGAGCCCAGTTATAACTAGAAAATTCATTCTGTCTAATTTGCAAGAATACAGCTCTATGAAAAAATAGCCTATACAGTGAATTTGATGGGGTTTTTTGTTCCCCTGGTTTATTATGGAAATATTTAAAATAAAAGGAAATCCTGCAGAGCAAATTACTTTGAAAAACTCATCGAAAAGATTCTTGATTTTTTTTCAGTTGTTTTGCTGTCAGATAAATTCAAAACATTTAATCTTAGACAGGAGTAGACAGTTTTTAATCTCAGGACAGAAAATGTTGAAATACCTGATGCAACTCCATCCTCTCTGGCTGACTTAATATTATTATTAAGGCAGAAAGTTTTCTGAGGTTTGTGACAAACTTAGTTTTTTGCCTGCACTTGCATGTTTTTCTTAATAGCTTTAAGAAAAGCTCCATAAATCCACACTTATGCTGTGTTTTGGAAAAGAAGTCCAACGCATGATCCTACTGTGTGTAAAGTCTAGTGGTGTAAAAGAACTCAAAAGAGCGCCCGTCCGATTCATATGCAGCACTGTGTTTCCACTCACCATTTCAATTCACATTTTAATAAACACATTCAGGAGGCTCAGTTGTTGTTGGACCCAGGTTACGTCTAATTTCTTATTGAGACGGTGAAGAAAAACAGTATGTTTTGCCCTAAACTGTCAGTCGGTATATGAGCTCAGTCTACCTCTTCTCAGTGCCTTTTATATTAATAGGTAAGATTATCCACACAGGCTTTATTTACAACGTACTGTGCTTATAGTACCTATTGTACATCTTGCTAGAGCTAACATTTTTGTAATGATGAGGAACAGCTGGCCACAAACTGTTGCTTCCTGTTAAAAAGACATGTTTTCCAAGGTTCTGGGGGTTCTTTAAACTAACACAACACATACTATTGACATTTTGCCCTTTTCATTTTCCTTTAGCTCTTCCCTTGTGAAATATCTAGGGTTCAGGGTTCTAAAAGAATGTCTGAAGTGCTTTTGAGAGATAACCAAGGAGAAACCTACTTTGGGTCATGAAAGATCCCGGTGAACTCTGACCAACAAAAGGTGAGGCCTGGACAGATTCCACCTTGTAAACTGCACTGTTAACTATTTAATAATGTGTTTTCAACAAGGTAATCTCCCCTTAAAAGGCTACTGTACTATGCTACTGAACCTATGATGATCACTGTATTCTGCTCCAAGAATGGCCTCAGTCCTGCTGTTGGGATTGTGACACATCTTCATTGAAGACTAGAAGCTGGGTAGTTGTAAAAACAAGTCCTTTATTGCATTGTTAAATTAGCCTCATGAAGGCAAAGTTATCACAGTCCGTAGCAGTATGCAGAAGCCTTCTAACATAAAGTCTCTAAGTCTCAAGCAGAAGCAGAAGCCAGAGCAGCAACAAAGGCCTCAATAGTCTGTCCTGTGAGCATCTTATCAGTAGCAGCTGTCACAATAGCAACAGCAGTGGCATTGGTGCTCTTGTTGGTCCTGCGTGTGTGTTCTCAGAGTCGTGCATTTTTATTCTATTTTTAGTCAATTAGGTACTTACACTAACTCTCTACAAGTGTTGGGCCTATCCTAAGCTAAAATTGATGTGCAAAGGCAAATGCAAATTCTTACACAAATTCTATGTATATAGCTCTATCTGTTCTATCTAGCAAGGCTACATTATGACTAGAATTTAACTATGTTTGCAAAATGCAGTGTTACTGAATTATAGACGAGGCTTTGGGGCTTCTCTTACTAGCTAATACAGGCACTTAAAATCCTCTTTATTTAAAACTAAATATGCATTTCTACTTCATGTCTGTGTGAATTTATGTATTTTAGTTTCTCTGAAGGTTCTAATTCAATCCTCACATTTTTGGGCACTCCTGGGCCTATATGGATTTGGCCCAGAGGGGATTCATACTCCAACACACTCCAGATGTGGATATAATTTCTTCATAATGATTTCAACTGGGAGAAGGTAAATAATGAGTATCGTACCAGTTATACCAGAAGCTTATTTTTCATTCAGTTTAGCAATCATAGGAGGTCCATCTCAATAATCAATAGTTTTGGTTTTATTGGTTTGTCATGGGTTATGTAACCAAAAAAAAAAAGTTTATTCTATCTTTTCATCTGTTGAAACTGGCTGGGGAGATGTTTTCTTTATCTCCTATATAACCCTTCCATTTCTTAGAGCTTCAAAAGGGAAGGGGCAAGTTCCTTCTACTAATGGCCCAGCTGTTAAAACCAGGTGGGTCAGTGCTCCTTCTCTCTTCCACAACCCATCCTCCCTCCAGTGGGGATATCTGCTGCTAATGGGCCATTAAGGCTCACCAATGACATGACACATTACGTCATCCTGTTGTGAGATGCTCCACCCAGTGGAGGGAGTCAGCCGTTCCTACCTAGATAAAAACTAAGACTCAGGAACACCAGGTATCCTGTTTTCCACTGGATTCCAGGGGAAGACTGGACCCATCTTGCCACCCTGGACCCTTCTACAGGATCATCTCTACTCTAACAGAACCACATCTGTTACTCCAGGAGGATTTATTTGGACTGCTTCCAACACCCTCACCAACAGGGTGTCAGGTCGTATTTCTGACTCTGTCAGGGTTTCTAGTATTTCTTATTAGTTTGCTTGCTTGTTTTCTTTTCTTTTTCTTTTTTTTTTTTTTTTGTACTACTACATTTGTATTCTTAATATTCCTAGTAAAGAACTGTTATTCCTATTCCCATATATTTGTCTGAAAGCCCCTAATTGCAAAATTATAATAATTTGGAGGGAGGGGGTTTACATTCTCCATTCCAAGGTCAACTCTAGCTTTCCCTGGCAGATACCTGTCTTCCCAAACCAAGACATGGTTAAAAGATTTGATGCTGTGATGTAAAAGTATTTGTGCTCATTTACTTAGTCTAAAATTGACTGGTTTTGGTATTTTGTCATTCTAAAATAAGTGGATCTAAACTTGAAAGCATATTCTATGATTTGAAGGGTTAAGCATTGTGAGGGGCTTCTGGAGTTTCCATTCAACACCTGATTGGAATCAATGGCTAACTAGCAGAGTTTATGGTCTTGCACCAAAAGACCAACTAAATCTGCTAAAAATTCAGAAGCCATCTTCTGTTCCATGAACCATTGCAAATTTTCATGATGATTATTTAATGTTTCTCAATCTTGTGATGATTTTGGTTGTTTTAAGTCTCTGTGAGAGGGACTAAGGTTCTAAGTGGGTGGTCAACATTCATGTAGCACTGGGATGCACCACAGGGAAATACATACTTCTGTGACTAAATGAAAGCATTGAAAGTGTTTTGTAGTAGTATTTTGTGTAGGAAAAATATATTTCCCAATATAAATTTTAGACATTGAATAAAATAACCAAAATATATGTTTAAACCATATTTACAACTGTATTTAACTAGATATTTTGCATAAATTGTAGTTGTGCATGGAGTCAAACCAGGCAGTCTTCTAAGTGCATTTTACAATAGGTAAAGATTAACCAACATACCTGCACAAAAGAGAGAATCTTTCCATAGTATACATAACTTAAACAGGACTAGGGTGCCTGCAGACTGAAGTTCCTGCCTGATGTAAATAATGGTAACATCTAACCCAAAGAGAAATAAAAAAGGGGTAGGAAATGCTACTTGCAGTCTGTATAGTTCAAAGATGCAAGGATTGGAGATTTAGTCAGAATTCTTCCCAATACTCTCTTGCAATAGCCACTTTCTGTCAGACCCTCCAGTCAGGGCTATGACTTATTCTCATTGCAATATAAAAAAATACATTCTAATTTATTACTTTTTTCTAATCCAATATATGAATATATTCAACTGGATGCCTAAAAATCTGAGAGAGACATATATTCTTATATATATATACATGAAGTTTTAAAAATTGTATTTAATGAGGAGTAATATTTAACAAGTAACAAAATATTCCATAAAGATTTATACTCTTGCTGTATCAATTTCTTTTGTATTCATCCCATTTGGCTTTCATTTTGCTTTCAACTCAAATTTGATCAACCCTGAAATTCAGCACTGTGGCACTATCTCTGCTAGTTTTCTGAAAAAGCCCAAACAAAGCAAATAAATATTTGAGCTGGTGTGTCATCATCTGAATAAATCTTTAGAATGCCATTAAGAGAACACACTTGAGGTATGTGAAGGATCTAGAACACGTCATGTGCAGTTCAGCCTGGAGAAAAGGAAACTCAAGGGAAACCTTATTATCACTTTCTACAACTGCCTGAAGGGATGTTGTAGCAAGAAGGAAGGCAGTCTGTTCTCCCACAAAACAAATGATAGCATGAGAGGAAATGGCTTCCAGCTGCACCAATGGTGGCTTAGATGGAAATTAGAAAAAAAATTCTTCTCTGAAATGGTTGTCTAGCATTGGAATAGTCTGCCAAGAGGGTCACTGTCCCTGGAGGTATTCAAAATGTATTTAGATGTAGCACATCTGTACACCGTCAGGGACACATTTCTGCTCAGGAAAGTGAATACTGAATCTGTAGCTTGTAATAAGTTTCTCAGTTTGTATTTACAAAAGGTTATGAATGATAAAAAAAGTATCATTACTTCCCCCTCCCGTTCTCCCAGTCAGGACATGGGAGAAAAAAGAACTAACGAGGACAGAGCAGTAGGAGGTGCTTCACACTGGAAGAGGTACATCCCAGGATGGCTTGTGGACAGCCCATTCCATAATAAAGGAAATTACTTACAAGGAGCAATGGAAAAAAAAAGAGTGAGAAACAAAGAGAGGCTGAAGGAAACCCCTACACCCTCACCCCACCCTCCTGAGGTGCATATTGCCTCCCAAAAAGGACTGAACGTAGCCTGTGGCAATAACATGAAGGATGAGCAAGTGGGGAAGAGAGTAGGTGGCTGTATTGAAGCTGAGCTTGGGAAACAGAGAAGAAAGGTATTTCCCCCAAGTGTTTAAATGTTTTCTATTTTGTTTCCCAATACCCAAGTCAATAACTAAGTGTTTAAAATTAAGTTAAATTCTCCAAGTCTGTTTTGCCTGTAACAGTGATGTAACAGCCTGGTCAGTGATTTCCTTGTATCTTTTTCCAAACACATGAGTTTTCTCTCTATTGTTATACTTATTTTCTCCTCTTCCCCTCTTGGGGGTGGAGAAGGAGTAAGTAGCCCTGTGGGTTGTTGGATAATAGCTGGCACTCAGTCACCACAGCCTTCCCAGAATCCAAAATTAGATTAGGACTTTCTATATTCTATTGTAGTTTTATGTGTTAAGGACAGTATAGCAAAATCTTTCCATTTTCACTTGATTGGAGTAACTAGAAAGGTTCACTTACATCATTAAAACATTGCATGTTTTCTTAGGTCTTGATACACTGCAGTTATAACAGCAAAGGGAGGTATTTTTTCAGGTACACTTAATCACCTACATCAGTTCTGTTGTAGACAGGATTGTAGGCATTCAGGAGAGATAAGACTTAGGTCTAGAACTCTAAAATCTAATATGTAACACAATCTTGAAATAGAATTCACCTTCTAAAATATGCATATGATATATATTGTCCTTACTTCTGGAATCTTGATTAGGTTTTATGCTGTGTTCCCTTCTGTTGCAAATGATGTATTTCAGATTCAGTAACAGAGAACACCCAACACTGCTGTAAACTAAAGAGCTTTGCCCTTTCTCTGTAAACTAAAGATCTTTGCCCTTTTTATCCAAATCTGCAGGGAACTTTAAGAGACACTGTGCTTTTGTGTGTGTGAGTATTGTTTTTTTATAATGGCACAATGAAGGCTGAGGGAGAGGAAATTTTTATGGAATCAGAATGTGATTTGCATGTCTTATAGAAAGTAGCTCTGCATTTAAATGTTTTAGTCATCTTTGTTTTCCTGACTTCACTTGCTCTGTGGATTATCTGAATACAGATGTCTCAGACTTCTTCATAAGAATTCTAAACAAATAATGCCACAAGATCAAAGAAAAGTTTTTCTGAATTTAACTTCTTTAAATGTCTCTATTATTTCTATTTTTATATTGTCCTTTTCCCTATGTTCTCACCATTCAAGCACTACCCCATGACAATGTAACATTGTTGACATAATGGTCAATGAATTGGAAGGCAAGTCAAAAAATACTGCCCAAGACCGAATGACTGTTAATTGCTATATATTAATTTTATACCGTTTTTGTTCATCCTTTTCCCTACCTTTCAGGCTCTTAGTTCTTTAAATTTTGGCATAGGTATATGGTGACTTGAAAAAGGGTTCACTTAGGTTGATATCTACTACTAGCCAAGATGATACAAACTGGTACGGAAGTAACGTGATCAATTTTATGCTGTACTTGACCTTGTATCTCAAGTTTTCAAATGTTTTTTACAGCAGTCATAAACATGTTTGTGTGGTAGGTCAAGCTAATGGCAAAAAAAATTTTCTTCTTCAAGTGAGAGAAGTAAACTTCTGCGTGGTAAGCATTACATGGAAAACCAGACATAATCAGTTACAATAAAATAATGATATTTTAGCAGTCTACAAATCTATTGCAAGACATTTTGTTTGTCTTTTTTTAATATACAGTGACAAAGTTATGTTTTTGGAGAGATCTGCCTTTTGTCAGTACTGAGGGATGTCAAGAAGTTAGTTTTTAGTTAGTTGGTAAAAATGGAAATGAGGGTGCCAGGGCTGAAGAGAAGGAAGTTATGATAGATATCCTTTGGACACTCAGTCCAGGTTTGAGACATTTTCTCTTACCATCAGCCAGGATGACAGTCAGTTTGGCTATTTTGGTTAAAATATCAAAATGTTTTTTCCACCCAGGTCATTGTCCTTGGGAAGATTTCTAATTGAATTGAGGAGTTTGCAGTGTGTATTCTGGCATTTGCATCAGAGGTTTAGAATTATTTTGTTAATTTTCCATTGAAGAGCTATGAAAACCACAGTTAAAGAAAGTTAATTCTTAGCTGCTCTATTTAGTAAAACTACTTGTCATTTGGGGTATACATAAAATCTTTAAATTCTCCATTAATTTAGCATTCAAACGCCTGTGATCATTTTTTAATACAAAACTTCTTGTGGTAATTCTAATTTGCTTGCACTGCCACTTTAGATATTCTTAACACAATTACATTAAGCAGCTTGAAAGATAAGAGGCATTACTGTCTTGAGCAAGTCAAGCCATTAAATCAACATCAGGTTAGCAATGAAGGTGAGATGTCTGTGACAACATTAAGGTGAGAAGGAAAGTAATGACAATCTGAACAGTGACTGTGTAAACAATTCATATTTTATACTGTACCTGGGGATCCAGAACAAATGTAATGTTATCAGTGATAGAAATGGAAACAAATGCAAAGAATAAAAAGTCAGATGTACCTCAATAGAAAAAGAAAATGAATGCTGAAGCAGAGATGTGTGAGCTGTAAGACTCTCGTGCCCTTTTCAGTAAAGATCAATTTTATTTTCTTTCAAAAGAACTCTCTAGAATAACTCTAGATATTTTATGGAGTAACTCTTGACAGATTTCTCTCCAGACTTCCACACAACAGGGAATTTGAGATTTTTAAAGTCAAAGCTTGTAGATGAACGATTAGATGAGTGGCCCTTGAGACTGATATTTTGTTTAAACTTTCTCTTCTAGCAGTTTGCTCTTTTCTTAAGCAAATCATTGTGGAATATAATCCAGAGCATCAGTTATTGAGTTTTTAGGCAAATTAGAAACCCAATAATTTTAGTAAACATTGGGCCCTTATGTGCATGGGCCTGATTAGGAAGTGCATTTTCTTTGAATATTACTGAAAATGTTAAACATACTTTGGATGGCAAGGCTGGATAATTATGCTCCTTCTACCTCTATTCACCCAACTTTAAAACACTTATGTATAGTCAGAACTCTAGTGATGATTACAATACTCAAACTATTTCATGTCCTCAGTTATTAGAGTGCAGTGATTTCAGCTTAGAGCCTAAAAGTAAAAATGAGAACTGAGAATTACACTGGTGTAAAGCAGTTCAAAAGATAAAATTTCTTGGAAATTTTTGGACAGGTTCCCCTCATTTAAAGTGGTATTTTATTGAAACTGACTGTTTATAGATTTGGGGGTTTTTTGTTGTTTTTTGAGGGTTTTGTTTCGTATGCTACCATAAAAGTTTCAAAGCAACTTTCACTTGGTGAGGTGTTCAGGCCAAAATGTGTTTCCTGGTCAAAACCACATACGTTGGTGATAAATATTTAAAAGCTTTTATTACATATTGACAATCTAAATTCCACTCTTTCTTTTGTCATATTTGAAACAGGTAGAAAGTCTAATTTGGTATCCCATGGAATGATGGATTGCTTTAATCATTTACATATATAGTCTGTTACTCTTGTTGGATTTTTTGTTCTTTTTTTGGTTCATAGTTGTAGTGGGTTTACCCTGGCTGGAGGCCAGGCACTTGCCAAAGCCATTTTATCACTCCCCTCTGCAACTGAACAGGAAGACAAAATGCAATGAAGGGTTCATGGGAGAGATCACTCATCAAATAGCATCACAGGCAAAACAGACTCTAGCTGTGGATATTTGTTGAATTTATTACTAAAAAATCAGAGCAGGGAGATGGGGAATGGTGGTTACCATCAGTCCATCACAGTTATCCTGTTGCTGCTCAGGGAGAAGTCTTTCCCCTGCTCCAGAGTGGGGTCACTTCCATGGGAGATAGTTCTCCATTAACTTCTCCAAAAGGAGTCCATCTCATGGACAACAGTTCTCCACAGACTGTTCCATCATGGGTCCCTCTTCCACAGGGTGCTTTCCTTCAGGCACAGGCTGCTCCAGCATGGGTCCCTCACAGGGTCACAAGTCCTACCATGAGACCTGCTCCAGCATGAGCTGCTCTCTGCACAGGTCTGCAGGTTCCTGCCAGGACCCTGCTCCAGCATGAGTCTCTCATGGGTTCACAGCCCCTCTCAAGCATCCACTTTCTCTGGCTTGGGGCTCCTTAGGGGCTGCAGGTGGATCTCTGCATCCCGGTGGGTTGTGGGTCGCAGCTTCTTCACCGTGGGATGTACCACGGGCTGCAGAGGAATCCTAGCTCCAGTGCCCGAAGCATCTTCTGTCCCTCCTTCTCCACTGACCCTGGTGTCTGCAGGGCTGTTCCTCTCACACCTTCTGACTCTGGCTGCAATTACATATGCACACTAGTATTGTTTTTTCTCTCCTTAATTATATTATCACAGAGGCATTATCACATTACCAGTCTTGGCCAGCAGCACAATCCACCTTTGGAGATGCCAGGAATTGGCTCTGTTGGACATGCAAGAAGCTTCTGTCAGCATCTCACAGAAGCCACCCCTGTATCACCTCCACTACCAAAACCATGGTAATTCAATACAGTAGTAAATAGCATTAAAATTCTTTTTCTTTTGAGCGTTTAATAGTGCATATAAAGTACACAAGAGACAAGATAAAAGGCATTCTGCAGAATGGTTGGGTTTCAGGTGACTTGGATTCAACTCTGTTCTTATTTGCAGGAAAACCTTTGCCATAATCTGAATAAATACCTTAACAAACTATCAAGACAATATGATCTTGTTTCCTGAAACAGTTCATGTATTACAATTTTTGTGACAAAAAATGCAGTTACCCAAAAGACATCTGAAGCTCAGAGAAATGTCTAGCCCAAATGGTAAAAATACTATATTTTCTTATTATTATTTTGAAATTTGTTGGTAAATAGATTCAATTTTTCACTGCAACTTTGCTGTTTTTTCTCACAACTAATTTAGATTTTTGATGATGTTTAAAAATCTTTTTTTCCCTGATTGCCTCTGTCTCACCTTTGGACATCAAGAAAAAAAATCTCAAGATGACAGAAGCATAGCTCTTGAGGGGCAATTTTCACAAGAGTGAATGGTGACATCATTGAAATCTCCCAGAGTAGACATTCTGTGCAGTTCTAATGTGGGACTTCAGATGTTGGCAATCTTAAATGACATTGATATGATTATCGTATTGTAGATTTTCCTAATGCAGACATGCCTTAAATGTGTCAAATCAGTCAGTGATCAGCGTAGCTTGAAAAGACATGCTTGGGAAATGATGACTTGAGAAAGGAAATGCCATCATTTGCTAAGCCTTAATGGCTATTCTGGGGGCCCACATCAAGGTGACGAAGTAAATGTTCTGAGAACAAGCCTTTACCTAAAGTTGAAGGTAAAATTAATGTTCTGAAGCAATAATTTTGCACTTAATAGTCAGCTCATTCTCTAGTCTTTCATGCTATGATGAAGTGTGGTATTTTTTAAAAAATAAAATCTGAATATTAGGTCCACTATTCAGAGCTCAAGGACTTGTCATTTGAAGTAGATTTGATTGATCTACCCAAAACAAATATGCTTTTCTGACAAAGTGCTAATAAACGCCTTCTGGCAGTCACAGAGTGTTTCTTTCAAGATCTTACTGTTTGTTTTTTGAAGTAATGAAATTTATAGGGACCTGTTATAAGGTTCTAATTGAATTTCACAGAAGTAGTCCTGGTGTGACCCAAAATGAAGAAAAAAGAAATCCTCAAAGCTAGTCTCTATGGAATCAAACATTAAAACCACTAAATGGGAAAAACAGGTCCAAGCTAGAAATAATCGTGAGACTTGATGAAGATTTTTGAGAGAAGTTAAGGTTGATAATTTCTAAAGATATAAGGTAGATGAAATGAGTCACAACAGAAAAGTGTTTATTAAATCACTTCTTAAGAATCCTTGGCATATAAAAGCTGCTTTAAAGCTTCCTATTAAAGTGAAGACTAGGTGAATTAGAAAATTTTGCCACCTGCAGCCCTAAAAGAACTTTTTGCTTAGCTCTTATTGCAAGGTTTAGCTGACTTTGAAGAACTTGAAGAATCATTGTCACAAGGCTTTTCTTCTGCAATTGTGACTAAAAAAACTACATAAATCCTATTTTCAATAACTTTAAAATGAGGTAACAAACTCTCCTGATGTTGGTCAGAGAAATTTATAAGTCACAAACTAGTTTTGTTATCAAGCTAGATAAAAGGCATGAAACTTTCTATGATGACTTTTTCTAGTTTTTGGAGACCTGTCATTTTGGTTTCATTCATGATACAGCCATTTCTGCGTTTTAATTTCACAGTTTGATAAGATATGAACATGGGATAAGTTTGTCTCCTTCATCTTGCCTTTCTTGGACACACGAAGAGCCAGCACAGCTGACTGTAACAGCTCAAAAAATATGTGAGAGACAAGAGTTCATTGCTACTTAGTAAGCATTTTACCTTTACACTGGAAACATTTGTAGATAAGAGGAAGTCAGTGCTGAAAGCTGGAAAGATTGTATTTGGTATCTGGTGTCTGGGAGTCACAGCCTTCAGTCAGGTGTCTGCTATACCAGAGGTTGGACCATGGGCAAACTGCCTGAGCTGTCCATTTCCTTGTGACTCATACAAAAGTCTCTAGTGTCTCAGATGTAATTTCAATATACAAATGACTTTATTCCCACTCTTCCTTTTTGGTTAACAAAGAGGGCACAGAGTAACGTATTTCTTTGTGCCTAGCACTAACTGAAATAGGGGATGTTATAGAGAATTAGCTGTCTACAAAGCTGAGTAGCAGGATTAATTCTGGGAAAACTGGTAAAGAACAAGATAAGAGGTTACGGGCATTGGTTGCCACATTATCTTCAGTTGACCGAGGAGCTACTTTTGAGGCTGAGTGGCAGGTACTAGAGCAGGTACAATTCTCACCAATGCACTTTAATATGAGCATGAGCTGGTTTGTATCCCATCAGTTCAGGTTTTGGCTAAAGCTAGCACAATTCTAGGGCCTGTGCTCTTCAACTTCTTCATAAACCACCTGGATGCAGAACTGGAAGGGATACCAGAAGGGATGCTTAGGGGAGGAGCTGTTGACTCCTTCTTTGGCAGAGAGGTCTTGCAGAGAGATTAAAGGACTGAGCAATCACCAATGCAGAAAAATGTTGGATTCTGCTCCTGGGATGAAGCAACCCTGGATGTACAGACAGGGGAATGAGGGGCTGGAGAGCAGTGCCATGGAAAGGGACCTTGGAATCCTGGTCAATGGAAAGTTGAACATGACTCAGCAGTGCCCTGGCAGCCGGGAGGGTCAACCCTGTCTGGGGGGGAATCAGGCACAGCATTGACAGCTGGGCAAGGGAGGGGATTGTCCTGCTCTGCTCTGCTCTGCACTGGGGTGGCCTCATCTTGAGTGCTGGGGGCAGTTCTGGGTGCCACGATTTAAAAGACAGGAAATTATAACAGAGTGACCAAAGGAGGGCCACAAGGATCTGGAGGGGAAACCTTATGAGGAGTGCCTGAGGTCACTTGGTCTGTTCAGCCTGGAAGAGAGGAGACTGAGGGGCGACTTCATTGCACTCTTCAACTCCCTCATAAAAGGAAGTGGAGAGGCAGGCACTGATCTCTCCTCTGTAGTGACCAAGATGATCTGAGTGAATGGCCTGAACTTGTGGTGAGGTGGTTTAGGTTAGATATCAGAAAAGATTTCTTCACCCAGAGGGTGGCTGGGCTTTGGAAGAGGCTCCCTAGAGAAGTGGTCACAGCACCAAACCTGACAGAGTTGAAGTGTGGACAGTATTGGTGAGTCATCGGGAACAAGGGGTGGAGCTTCCTCTGTTGCTGAGTGGCTGGTTATAAGAGGTCTCTAGGGAGCTCGGCGACCCGGAGCGGGCGAACAGGAGAGGGCAAACAGGACTGTAGATGAGGCAGGTTGCACGGCAGTTCGTGCAGGCAGGGCAAGCAGGCAGGGCTGCAAGTTTTCTTGCTAGTCAGGTGTCCTCTGTGTTGTTTTTTTTAGTTTTTTCTGCTGGCTGGTTGTTTTTGAGGCTTCTGTTAGTAATGGTTTCTACACAATCGAAAACTGTGGTTGGTGTAAAGTGTAAGTGTATGTGACCTAAGTGGAGTCCTCCAAACAGGATTCATCTGCACAGACCCATTCCTGCCCAGAGTGTTTGAGCTTAGCAGTGGCTACAAGGGATGTAGTGAAGGAGGCCTGCCTGCAGTGTGAACAGGTGAGTGATCTCCTTTCACTGGTGGCTGAGCTTAGGGAGGAAGTTGAAAGATTAAGGAGTATCAGGGATAGTGAAAGGGAAATAGACTGGTGGAGTTCAGCCCTTCCATCTCTAAGGGAGGCCTCTGACTGAGAGTCTGAGGACTCATATGCCTCCCAGTCCCAGGCAATAGCAGACCACCTGGTAGATGAAGGGGAATGGAAATGAGTCCCCACTCGGGGAGGTAATAACAAAAACTCCTCTCCAGCCCCCAGTCAGGTGCCATTTCAGAATAGGTATGAGGCCCTGAGTCTAGAGAGCCAGCCGGATGATTTAGAAGAAAATTGCCTGCCCAGCGTGCCTCCCAATTATGATTCATCTATAAGGAAGAAAAGAAGGGTAATCGTGGTAGGTGACTCTCTTCTAAGGGGAACTGGGGGCCCTGTATGTGGATCAGACCCATCCCACAGGGAGGTCTGCTGCCTCCCTGGGGCCTGGGTACAAAATATCACTGAGAGACTTCCTGGGCTGATTCAGCCCTCTGATTATTACCCACTGCTGATACTCCAGGTAGGCAGTGATGAGATTGAAAAGAGGAGTGTCAAGGCAATTAAAAGGGACTTTAGGGCATTGGGTCAAGTAGTTGATAGGGCAGGAGCACAGGTAGTATTCTGCTCAGTACCTTTGGTGGCAGAGAAAAATGATGAAAGAAACAGGAGAACCCACATCATCAACAAGTGGCTTAAGGGTTGGTGTCATCAGCAAAATTTTGGATTCTTTGATCATGGGGAAACTTTCACAGCACCTGCTTTGCTGGAATGAAATGGGATGCATCTCTCAGTTAAGGGCAGAAGGTTTTAACTCATGAGCTGGCAGACCTTGTTGAGAGGGCTTTAAACTAGGCTTGAAGGGGGAAGGGGATGCAGCTGAGTTTTCTGGAAGTGGGCCCAAGGGTGGTAAGGCTGAGTTAGGGGTGAAGCCAGTAGCCCAGCTAAGGTGCATGTATACCAATGCACGCAGCATGGGTAACAAACAAGAAGAG
>VZUI01022831.1:0-56600 GCA_013401135.1 Cettia cetti
AGAGAGAAAGAGAGAGGAAAGAGAGAGCAGCTGGCAAAAGCAAGCCAAAAAGCAGCAAAAAAAAAAAAAAGCCTGCGAAAAGCAGCTGAAAGCAGCAAGCAGCAGCCAGCCAGTGAGGAGCCCGGGCACAGCAGCCCTGCCAAAGGTGGGGGGGGGTGGGGAAAAGGCTGCCGCCACCAGACACAACAATCTCACGATCTGGGATACAGAGGCACAGTCACCCTAGGACAGGATCCCATTTCAAAATTTGCAATTCAGTTTCATCACTAATTGTTTTCTCCCTATGAAATTCTATGGCAATGCTCCCTAGCAACACTCCTGTTTTGGTGTCATGTGTCTTAAACAACTTGTGGATGGCCTTTCCTGTTCAGATCACTTAATTTTTGCTTAGGTGCAAAGTCTTCAGAGAAATTCCATAATGAAGAGTAACAGTTCACAAAGGAAATCTCTGCCTAAGCCTACATTGACAAAT
Organism: Cettia cetti; assembly: GCA_013401135.1. Classification (NCBI taxonomy): domain Eukaryota; kingdom Metazoa; phylum Chordata; class Aves; order Passeriformes; family Sylviidae; genus Cettia; species Cettia cetti. The sequence continues at coordinate 473 of VZUI01022831.1, forward strand.
GTTGATTCACGCTCATGAGCTTTTTTTTTTTTTTTTTTTCAAAAAATCTCATTTTAAAACTCAGTGCCTCAGGGATAGCATTACGATTTGTCTTCTATATTTACTTTTAGTGTCTGGATCTAAACAATACTTTGTGTAAGGACTTCACCAGTAAATTACAGATTGTGAAAGAAAATTGATATTCTGTACATCTTAAAAAATTTAAGGACAGGCTTGAGACAACCTTAAGTAAATAAAAATACCTTTGCATAATCTGTAGCTGATGACGTGCAATAGACTCCAGTGATTTAAGTGATTTTTAGGGAAACACAAAAAGAAACAAAAGAAAGAAGGAAACTCTCATTCATGCTGGTGGCAATCACTTTCAATTGATTGAGAAAGATTGCAAAAGAGACATAGCCCTCCAGGATGTGCAGTAGAAGAACAGCAGCACGAAAGCAGCAGCAGCAAAGCTCTGCCATGGCAGCTTCAGCGTGCCCAGGTGAGAGCTCACCCCGGCCAGGCCAGCGAGAGGCAGCCAGCAGCACCACAGGGCCAGGGAGGCAGAGCTGCATGGGCAAGCCCTGGGGATCTCAAAGGTTCAGCCACTTGAGGGGCTCAGAAGGGGACTTGAACTGTGGCATTTCTGTTGGGAGTGAGTATTCTTTGTTGCATCACTGCTCAATGTGAGTGGTACCTGACCTGAGAAAGCCTTACTGGCTTTTCCTATGGCTGACAGAAATTCCCTAGCAAGAGTTTACAGGTAGCACTGAAGCAAGCAAGATCCGTACCAAATTAGTGTTGATTTGGCTTTCAGTGGAACAAAGAAACTTAGCAGGATCAGAACCCCCTATCAGTATGGACTGAATGAGATATAAGTGAAGATGGCCCTTTTAATTGCAGGGGTCTTTAAAGGTCCATTTTAGCTCAAACTGTTCTATGATTCTGTGAGAAGATAAAAACTTGTACAACATAGACAGGAACAAAAAAGAATTTATTTAGTTCCACAACTAAGTTATTAAAGATCAGCTGTAGCACTCTAAGTTATTAATACATGTGTTCTTCCCTTCCCATATGTACAAATTAAATACAGTGTCCCTAAATTGCATTTGCAAATATTTGCATGTACATGCACAGCTTCCTGCATTAATCAAGATCACGCTTCCTCAGACCCAGGCTAGAAGATTTTGTTTGAAATGTTGATGCAGTGAAGGTGTGAAAATCTGTGAACTGACTGGAAATAATGTACCTGACTACAATGATCACAAGTTTTGTTAACAGCTTACTGAAATCAATGGATTGATGCAGTTCTTTTTTTGCCTTTAGCAAAACCCCAGCTATAGCCAAGGGAGAGAATTCTGCCTTTGCAATGTGTTGATTCCATTTCACTGGTCACAGCAAATTAAAAATGTACTTATGAATTTTATTTAAAGGATAAAATCAATAATGATTTAGACTCTTGGCCTCTTCAGTGAATTGTCAGGATTATTTTGGAGGATTATTACATTGGCAGGAGTACTTAGAAAATCTATCAAAAATATGCAAAATCTTTCTCACTGCAATTTATTTTTTTTAAACAGATGCCAGATTTGTCCTCTTATAGCCATATTCAGATGTCTAAATTTAGAAACAAATGCTCTGCTTTTGCAAAAGGAATCTGCGTCTTCTGCAAAAGGAAAAGTGAGATAAGAGCCTTTTGTTTGTTTGTTTTTTTCTTTACAGTCGAGGAAGCATGATACCAACAACACCTAAATAGGGGTTTAGGAATAGAAAAGACCATCACCATCAGAAGAGAGACTGGTTTCAAAAACAAAGTACATATATTTCTGCTATTCAGAACTGTAGGGTTCCAGTCCTACCTTTAGCAACCAGTGAGTCTGGCCAAGTATCCTCTATGCAAAACCTGAGGTACCCCTTTCTAGAAGAAACAAGTAGCAGATGGCAGACATTTCTCTATGACCTAGAAGGAATTTTCCAGTTACTTTTCCATCTCCATCAAACTAGCATTTTTATTAGGTTTACTGCCAAACCTGTGATTTAGGGCTCATGGAAAAGATTGGGAAGCAAATAGTCTATCATGTCATCAGATTAAATGTACTAACATGTCTTTTAGACAGACACTTTGCAAACAGTAACCCCTTTTCTTTTGCTCACTAAAGGTCATAAAAGTTCAAAAAGGTAGAGTTAAAATTTCTGAAGCATTCAGTTAGTTGCATGCAAACGGAACAGAAAAATAATCCTTGTATAAAGGAAAAAAGCTATCTTACAACTTTATGATAAATGTATTTTCTCAACAGTAGGGAAAAGCAGCACAGATCAATGACAATTGTAATTATGTAAGTTATTTTTATAACATACAATATTGGATCTTGTTATCAGAGTGAAAGAGGGAAAATTGAACTTCTTTCTCCAACAGTAGAGCTAACATATTCTTATCTAGACTGTCAGTGGTAACCTGGAGCCCTCTAGCTCACAGTTCTTTTGTGATATTTTGAAGTCTATTACAGCACTGCTAATTGTGTTTGGAAACATTGATTTTAGGAAAGTGATGGAGTGTATTACATTAGAAAGCATTTGAGCCTTGGCAAAAATATACTGCGTATAGTGGAAAGGAAGTAAAGATTGACTTGTACTTTTACCCCATGGGGAAAGCATAAACACTTGTTAATTATAGAGGAAGTTAACCACCAAGGTAGCTGGGGACACCAATTCATATTTCCAAACAAAGGAAACGAAACATTCACTTATGCAAGCCAGCAGAGAAAGGGCTGCACAGATCTCCCTGCAGTAATGAGCTATCTCCCCAGGGCACACACACAGACAGCAGCACAGAGCCGCCCGGAGATGCCAGAATGGGAAAGGCCGACTGACCACAAAAGTGTCACCTTGTCTCCTCATGGCCAGCCCCTCAGCCACCCCCCACAGCACCACGGGGAGGCCACACAGCCTGCCTCTGCCAGAACACTCATGCACTGCTGAGCTTCCCTGCAGCCCTTGTACCTCTTATTGTCCTCCTCACCAAGAGAGTCAGAGTCCAGTGGAATTGGGCTGGGGAAGGAAGGCTTTTCAATAAGCCTTAATCTGTGGTCACTGGGGAACTCGTTCAGTGCTGCTTGTCCACCATGCACAGGGCAGAAGCCATTGCCCTCATGTCAGCCAGAATACTCCTTTTGGGCAGCTTGTGGCCCCTGACCTCCCTCGCCCATGGAAAGTCCTGGGGCCATTGCAAGCCCCAAGGGCTGTGCCCATAGCATAGCCCTGAGAACAGATCCCGTTGCGCTGACAGCATGCTCGTGTGCCTGGCTAGCTCAGACCAAGCACCCAAGCTGCCCTCACAGAAGGGCAAGGGCCCTGCAGGGCTGATACCCACACTGTACCCAGAGAATCACAGGCCACTGTGTCTTGGAGGGGAGAAGGATTTAGCACATGAACACAAGTGCCCACTGGCCCCTGAGGCAGAGGAAGACCCAGGGACATCATGGTTGCTGCAACACGCACAGGGACAGAGTAGGCTGAATTTGAACTCTGCTTCATGAAATGGAACAATAGCAACATCTTGACCTCTGCCCTCATTCATTACTCTAAAGCTGCTGAAGAAAACCCAAGAAGTAGACATGAATCCAATTTTTATCCAAGCAGAGCAACAAAAAATAAAATCATTGCTTCCAGTGCTGTGCTCCTCATATGCGGTTCTTTTTCCATGGGATTTTTACTCACAACAGAAAACTCATAAGAATACAAAGCAGCTTGTCTGATGGCAGCTGAAACGTTGTATTTAGTGACAACATATATGTCTAAGATAGAGGCAGGAGATGGAAGAGACTCTGCTGTGCCTCTTTGATTGTAATTGGAATATAAATAACTGTTTTCTCTAGTCAGATACATTCTGCACAGTGGACATAAATTACCATCAGAAAAATAGCAGGCTTTGAATGTATGAGGAACAAATGCTTGCCTTGTACTTCTACAACAGTAAAAGAAGGGATTGAAATCAAACTCTGTGACAAATTATTCTTTGTTGTTTTATGCACTCAGTGAAAATATGGGAAGAGGTAGAGCTCTCAGGCTCAATGCACAAATGTCTTTGTATAGTTATTTGTTTTCTTATTTGTATTATTCACAATGGAGTGTAGTGCATAAGATTAGTGCAGCTAGACAAAGCAAAGCCTTGCTGCATTAGCACATGTCTTAGCAGGTTATCTGGGCTGCGTCTGGAGTGGGTCTGATGAACTGGGTGAGTGAAAACCCATTGCAGTAGCTTATGGTGAGGCTGGTATGGTGGAATGGACAAATCCCACAATGCACTAGCTTGGCATAACACCAGGGAAATTAAATCAATGAAATTAGCCTGTTTTAGCATCTATGTTCAGAATAAGCCAAGTTGGGCAGTTGAGTTTAGGCAGCAAGATATGTATTCCCCAGTTCCCAGTTTTTATTTAAAAAAAAAAAATCTGTATACCAATTTATTGAAAAAGGGATGGGAAGGGGGGTGTAAAAACAGGAGAGAGAGATGAAGGAAATGAGGGACATAAAGAAAGGTCAAACACTAAAGAAAAAGGTTTTCAGCAGCTTACACAGATGGAAAAGATGCAAAGGTTTACTCTCAGTCCAGCAGACAAATGATATCTCAAAAGGGAAATGTAACAGGAGTGGAAAAATTGTGAGTCAAAGTACAAGGGCACTGTTAATAATTCATTTCATTGCCCTGTGTCTTGTTTTCAAAATTGTGAACCCTTGTCTTAACCTTCACTTTGACAGAATAAAGAAAACTGATTTCTTTTATCTGCAAGGCTCATCTATTAAAAAAGCTAACTCTGAATGAGATGACAACTAAAAAGGTTTCCCATTCTTCTGAGCAGTGATTTGAACAGAATGAATAGGCAAACTCACAGAGGGCCTTTCATGCAGCAAGCCTAGGAAAGCCTAGAAAATTGGGGCACACATTTCACACTTCTCTACAAAGGCCTGTTTTGGTCTAGGAACACTGACAGCCATGCTGTCAAGATAAATTCCTTTTGGCAGAACATGGCTAACACAGACCTGAAGAGACACATAATGTCTATGAACCTCAGAATTAAACACTCTCAATATCCATAAGAAACAGAATTCTGAGCTATAGCCAGGTAAAATTGAGCAAACTCCAGCTAATTGCAAGCATCTGCAGGAAGTAAGGGCCACAAATCACCCATCTAGTTTGTTACACCTATCACCAGTATCATACCAGCTCCCCACCATAATTTATGTGAATATCATTCAGAATGGGTTCATTGCCTTTCAAACCACAAGTGACTGCTTGCTAAGAGTACAGAGATGATAATATGGTTTTTAACAGCAGAATTCTATAAAATAAGTAATGAGATGTAAGTGAAGGGAAAATTAGTGATGTGCTCTACTGACACTCAGGAGAAGCTTGTATGGACAGGATCACCTTTTCACCTTTAAGCCATATCTGAAGTATCCAGCAAGATTCTGTGAGAGACTGGAATGTTATGGTCAGTGGTTTAAACATTGTTACAAAGGACTTTTTGCCCATTATGGCAAAATTGTATAAAGAAGCTTTGACCACAAAAACTTATCCCTCCCTGAACATGTCCCAGACTGGGACTTTGGACTCCAAGTTAAGCCACCTAAGGGAACTAGAGATGAAATTAAGGTGACACCATTGGTGATATTTTCAACTTAATCTGTCTCTGTCACTCTCTTTCTTTTCCCTCGCACTTCTGTTATTTCTATCTCTCTCTCCATCTCACAATTACTGTTAAATAAAATCCATACTATTGACTTTGGCACGTGGTCTCCTTTGCACCTTAATTTGGGCAGAGGCACCTTTCTAATAATTTTAATAACCAGATCATAAGTTTCTCAGATGACCTTGATGTTAGGTTTACTGACAAGGTGTTGATGGTAGGGGACTGTGCAGGGGTGGGCTCTGTGAGGGAAAAAGAGGAGCTGCACCTGTGTCCCAGCCAGCTGCAGGATGGACCCAGACACAGCTGAGCCAAACAGAGAGACTGATGGCATCGCTCTGATAATGTTTAGGAAAAGGCAAAAAATGGCACACAGCAGCTGTGAGAACAAGAAGTGAGAAAAAAATGGGGGTGAAACAGCTCTGCAGACATGAGGGCCAGGGTAGGAGGAGGGGAAGTAGATGCCCCAGAGAATCCCCTGTAACCCACAGAGATGACATAGGTGTCACCCTGCAGCTCATGGAGCTGCCAGTGGAGCAGACATCCACCTGCAGCCCATGGAGGACCCCACACCTCAGCAGGTGGACATGCCCTGAAGGAAGCTTCAGCCTGTGGACAGCCCATGCTGGAGCAGGTTTTCTGGCAGGACCTGAGGCCATGTGGGAGCTCACACTGGAGCAGTCCATTCTGAGGGACAGAACACCATGCAAAGGACCCACCACTGGAGCAGCTCATGAGGGACTGTAGCCTGTTGGAGTGACCCCACAGAGAGCAGCAGAACAGAATGAAGAAGAAGAGTGGCAGAGATAGATTGCTATCAAAGGACCACAACCCCTACTACTCATTCCCCTGCACTGCTCTGAGGAAAGGAGGTAGGAGAATTGAAAATGAAGCAGTTAAGTTGAGCCTAGGAAGAAGTACGAGAATTTTTTTTTTTTCTTACTATCTTATTTAACTATCAATTTTAGCTATCAATAAATTAAATTAGACTTCCCCAAGATGAGTTTGGGTTTTGTGACAGTACTTGGTAAATGACCTCCCTGTCCTTATCATAACCCACAAGCTTTTCTGTCCTAATTTCTCCCCTTGTCCTTTTGAAGAGGGGGAGCGAGAGTGGCTGTGTGAGCCCTTCACAGCCATCCAGGGTTAAATTCTACCACACATTTCATTTCTAAGAACAGAGAAGAAAAATAAGGGGTTGGTAGTTTTTTGTTTTGTGGGGGGTTTTTTTGTTTGTTTTTTGGGGTTTTTTTAATATTGAATAAGTCATAATTTAAAAATTAGTAAGAGCAGAGAAAACCATGTGACTTGCAGCACAACACAACAGTGACTTGGTTCTCCAAGTTAATTTTGACTATGCTCTTTCAGCAGGCTAGGAAAGTCATTCAGTCTTCAGGATACCCAAAGGGAAATGAATTTAGGCTGAGTTTAAGGACCCACCAGAAGTCACTGCTGTTGCAAAAAAATAAAGCTAGCAATATATTCCCCTGATTCTAGAAATTACTTAATGATAAAGCTTCAGAAATTGCAGCTGGGGGCAGGGGTGGTCATTATTTCCCCTCTCCATTTTAGCAATCATGAGAGTGCTATGAAAGCTGGGAGCTTTGCCCAGAGGAAGGACTTTGCTTTCAAGTGAACTCCATAGGTTCAGGGAATTTGAACTGGGCATAATATTGGATGCATTAATTGGAGCACTTGTCAAATGTAACATTTTTAGTGCATGATGATGTCTTCATTAATCATGATGATAGTATATGTATAAAAGCCAAAACGGAAAGAAAAGCTGAAGAGACCAGATTGCAATTACTTCTAAACCCCAAAGGAGGGAAGAGCTTGGTAGCTGGGGCTTTAGGGCCATGTCCTAATTTTAGATATGCTCTTTGAGTTTCTGCTACCATTGTCTTTGGCAAGTGTGCTTCCAAAGTTTCATTGTACACCTCTGCCTAGTTTTTCATTCTTGGTAGCCATACAGATGGCAGTTGAGCTAAAATTAATTTGAGTTTTTAAACAGAAGGGAGGCTGAGTCTTTTCTTCCTCCAGCAGAAATATGATTAAGTTTTTCTATTTTACTTTGTCCTACAAACAGGAGATATCCATAAATTATAGCAGCATAAAGGCTTGGCCTTTTCACATCCTGATAAAGCATCCGTTTGAAGAATGTTTTTCATTTCTTCAGCCCATTGAAGATATGCTCTGCTTTTCCCAATGGGTTCTTTGACTCTTCAAACTCACTCTTTCAGTTTAGTTGCTTACCTAATATGACATTGATATTTCCATTTATCTCATTTGCGGTAAGTGAAAGGTCTTGTCAATAGGGATTTGGCACATCTAAAAGTTTCAGTAAGAATTCTTTTCCTTTTTAATGGAATCATTTCCTAATACTCAGTCTTTTAAGAGTGTCACGTTGAGCTGACAAGAAATTGTTTCTTTTAAAGGTTCCAAGACTTTTCCCAAGGTAGCTACAGCTCAATCAACGTAGAAAATGGTCTTACAAAATGTTTTTGTAATTTCAAAAGGCTGGAGGTCTCAGTAACTTCTTGCTGTGATGTGAGAGGTGACTCAGAACCTATAGCTGGAGTGTGCCAGATTTAATTATAAAAGAACTCAGTGCAGGTCAGCAAAATTCTCTTAAAGGTTAACTTGTTCCAATATGCTTTTTATGAAGTACTGCAACTGAAATGCAACATCTTCAAAAGGTTTGGGAAGGAAGTTGCCTGCTAGAGTGAGCAGGAGCCGTGTTACAGGAAACAGATGCTGTAGTGGAAGCAGGGAGGGGATTCAGCCCCCGTGTTCAGCACCATCCTGGGAAAGGTCACCAACCAGTGCCATTTGGCAATCCCAGGAGAGTGAACACTTGCATGGAAGCTCCTGCTGACTTACTGGGAGCAATGGAGGCTGACCTCGGGCACAGCTGCAGTGGTCTGTGACTCTCAGGGAAAAGGGCCACGTCATCTCCATCCACACCCAACAGAGGAGCTGTCCCCAGGCAAAAATCAGAGGGGAGCACAGACCCAGGAAAATGAGAGTGGTTTGATGAGCACCCCAGGGAAAGGGCATCTTCCTCACATACCCCAAACTGTCTTTTCATGTCATGCCTTGTGACTTTAAAGACATTGTCACTCAACATTGTCACTGTAGCCAAAAAAGATGCACTTAAAGATTTTATGATCTGTTTAAGGTTATATTCTCAGGGGGAAAAAATTTGCTGTTTATCATACTTCAAAATACTTTGTAATACTTTGCTGAACAATAAAGTGTGGAAGAGCTCTTACTTAAATTGCTTGGGCATCAAATTGAGGTGCAGGAAGACCTAATGATCTTCAATAAAGGAATCTGTTTAGGATCTTAACTGCTTCATGTCCCAATGCCCTTATGCATGTCCCACTCTCCAGACACGTTGGAGCCATTTCCCTTTATAAGCACAGAAGCAGTTTTGCCTCTGTCCTTTTTAGGAACTTTTTTCTGGAGCCAGACACAGAAGATACCTAGAAGCCTAGGGGACAATTAATTTGTATAACTTCATGGCCTTAATAAGATTTTTCACCAGGCATAAACCATTGCACCATGCAATTCTAGACTTCATTTATGAAGTATGAACCTAGTGATGACTTTAGCACACTGAATTAGTCCAGCTCTCATTCAGGACTCCTCCTCCTCTACTAGAAAAATCTTTAGGGAGAAAATGTTCAGCTTCTTATGATGTAAATTATCTTTCTTGGGGAGGAAAAAGGAGAAGAAAAAATTTCTTGACACTTGTAAATACATATTCATTAACAAAATAAAATCAACCCAGACCATGGAACTATAGGAGCAAATAATTTTGGGTCTAAAAATCAAGTGTGAAAAATGCAGAAAATAATTCAGGAATGCCTTTGGACACTTGGTGTTATATGACAGAATCTGAAAACCCACCACATCCCAAGCAGTGCCAGAAACCACAGAGAAGTATCGTGACACTGCTCCCATCAGCTCCAAGTTCTCATCACACAAAGGAAAGGGAGTTCAGAAGCTGCTTCTCAAAACAGAGAATGTTTGAGGCACACAGATTTTCCTGGGGATGATGAGGAAGCTGGAAAGGGTTGTGAGGAATGGGTTTGGGTTTGGGGTTTTTTTTTGCTTTTGTTTGTTTGTTTCAGGTTTTGTTTGGTTTTTTTGGTTAGTAATGGTGGTGATGCCAGTAGTGATGATGCTGATGACTTTTTTGTTTGCATTTTTTTCCCAGGGAAAGAGTCTGGCACTTGTGAGGTAGCAGTTAGACATAAATGACAGATAAAATCACTATTTTCTCTCCCCACTTCTTTTAAGATGAAAGGGAAACTATCACTAGATCTTTACTGTGATATAAAAACATGCCTTATAGCTGATCTGACAGATGGTACTGCCGCAGCACATTAGTTAAACTGGTTGTGCTTATACAAACAGTCAGACAGGGCAAATGGTCTTTTGCATTCCTCCAACACACACAGACTGCTTCTTCTTTGATAAACTCATATGCTAAAATAAAATGTATGTCAATTTGCTGTCTGGATTTTCCATCTAATCAAATTTGGGAATTACATCAAGTGCTTTTCCACTTGAGATAACTGAAATACCTTCATCAACTCTATGCAACAGCTCACAGAAACAGACCAGATTATTTCTGAGGGGTTTTTGTTCATATTCTGAGAAAATTGCTTGGTGCGATATTTGGCAAACAGGAATACTTTGTACATGTTGGTACTGAGTCAGCGAGGAGAATAGGAACAATCTGTTTCATTGTGTCCCCATTTTCTCATTAGTTGCCAGATGCCTTCCAGAGATGCACCCAAACAGTTCTTATTGAAACTAAATTGGGGTACCTGCATCCAGCATGTAGCCCAACCTGCTGTGGATGATCTTCCTTTTAAGAAATTGTGGAACAGAGGAACAAGCCATATCTGAGTATATCGAGCCTTGTGTGGGAAGAGTTTTCATCCAGATTCTCTCAATTCAAAGACAGAGAATTAGAGTTGCCTAATTTGTTCTGGGCTTGAAATATCTTATATGGGGTCCTTATACACATATCCCTGTAATGGTTGGATGCTTACGTCATTATTTAAGCAAAGCTAAAGTATCATTCAGCCAAAGAAAGAGAGATAAGTAAAAAAACCAAAACCAACAAAAAATGCACCAAAAAAAAGTTACATCCCTTCTTTTTGAGTGTAGAGCAGACAATGTTGTTACTTTCCACTTGAATTACTACTCCTTTCCAGCTAAGATTAAAAAAAAAAATAGGAAGGAAGAAAAGGGAAAAAAGCATTTGATTGGTAAGGTGTTGCGGTGCGTATCTGTCTCTGGTCAGCCTGGTGTTTTGGCTGGACCACCCGGTCAGCTCTGATACGCCTCAACAAGATCTGTTTGTGAGTTCTTGGCTCCGCAGTGCCTTGACTTACACTGTCACGGCCGTGGCTTGAAAGAGGGGACTCTCAGAGACATCCGGGGAACAGAGGTTTATTGGGGGGTCACAGGGGAACCCCTTTGCCTCAGGTTGAATGCCTCCAGAGAGACCTCGAACCTGGGCTGCAGGGGAGTTTTGTCCAGGAGAGGTTCAAGGGGTGGATACAAGTTATCAACCAATAACACATCACAAAGTAACAAATGCCAATGGAATTACCTAAACACTAACAAATCGGAGGTAAATTGGGGAGTGGTCTCAAGGGACTCTGCCAACTGCTGGCTGAATCTTTTCCGAAGGCACTTGACCTTGGAGATAAAATTCCATGATGGACAAAGGGAAAAAGTATACATAAAAGAACCAATGGAAGCAGTCTCTGGGTAGAGACCAAAGTAGTCATAGAAACCCTTATCAAACTATGATAGTAACAAATTCCAAGGTAGGAGGCCCAAACAGGGTGACTAAAACTACACTAAAGTTACAATAAAAAATATCCTAAACTCATATCTAAAACCTATAAAACAAATTCTGCATCCCCACAGTAAGGGGTCTCCATTGGGCAGGATTGGTTCCCTGTGCATCCCAGTAGTGTCAACTCAGTCTGCTCTCAAGCAGGGAAATTTTCTCACTCCTCTTTTAACACTTTCTGCAATCTCTCAAGACTTATGCAGAAGAGGTAGGATTTAATCAAACAAATCCCCTTACTCATTTGCCTTTCACAGGAGGATTATTTCCCAAGTATTTTCCTCCTTCTTGCCTCAGGCTTTTCTGGTCCCAAACATGAGAAGCAAGGCAGGCTCTTACCACCATAGTTACCTGCCCTTTCCTGCACAGCTTCCTAGTGTTACCTGGCTTGTATGTTCAGATGACTTTTGGCCATTTTTCCTGACAACGTGAAGTATCTTTTTCAATGGAGATCAATAAATAACAGAGCCACTTCTAAACCCATATGGATACTTAACCTTTCCAAAAATGCCACCTTCTTCCTTTTATGTAAAGTACTCTAATCAAAACTGAAAATAGACAGATAATGAAAACCAAGCAGTGGTTTGGGGTTGGGTTTTTTTGGTTTTGTTTTGGGGTTTTTTTTGGTTTTTTTTTTTTGTTTGTTTTGTTTTTTTGGGGTTTTTTTTGTTTCTTTTTTTGTGGGTTTTTTTTTTTTTGGCCCTGTAAACTGCTGCTTTGGGATCTACCTGGAGTCAAGACAGCAGCATTAATTAATTTTTGCTCTGTGAGAGAACACAGGAGGCCAAGAAAAGTTAAAAGGAAGAGGGAGAGTCCTGAATAGCAGGTGAATGCAGACCACTGGGTTAGCAGGAGTCCCTGCTGCATGCAGACACAGTCTTTTGAATACTTATAGGGCAAAAGTGTTTACAACCTGCAAAGCACCACTTTCTACATTTGAAGAATCGTGGATAATATAAATCCATTATATCAAGACACAGCCTAAGGAACAGCCACTAGAGAAAACACAGGGAAAAGAAATTAACAGAAATATCCCTCTGGAAATCACACTATTTATTGTAAATGTCAGAGGTAATTTTTTTTCCCCAATTTCTCCAAACAATGTATGATTATGGTAAGGATTCTCAAGATGAAGTTTCTATTTCTTTTTATCTAAAAGGATTTAGCAAGTATTTGTGTGTCCTCTCTAAAAGCATTCATTACACTATCTATAAATGCTTGACTGTGGTATGTACTGTGATGTTTCACTTGCTTTAGAACTTTCAAGTGGTATGTACTGTGATGTTTCACTTGCTTTAGAACTTTATAACATCTACATCTAATTCTGTCTAGTTTTCCTGGGAAAACAGAAAGAATTATTAAAAAATCCTGTTTCCATCAAATAAGATAGGGTTATTTGTCAAGAAATACAAATGCCCCTGCAGAGAATGTGTTTCCATAAACCTGTTACACAACACATAGAGACTGCTTTTGGAAGCAGAGCACTGGGCTAGCAGAGAACTTGGATTGCAACCACAGTAAGGTATCTTCTTAAAGCCTTTTCAAAATATGGCAGGAATATAAACCTCAACATGACAGCAGGAAGGTACAGTACATAAACAAAAAAAAAATAAAAGAAAAAGAGAGGTGACTCACCTTGATGCTTTTGGAATTATACTAAGAGTAATCTATCTTCCAAAACTGATATCATAGTCAACCTCTAAAACCTAGAGGCCTTTTATGAATGTGAGATCTGTCTGCCGTCAGATACAGCTTTCAACAGACAATGCCAAATGAAATCCAATGTCGTTTCCTAGATGAATGAGAAATAATGTCATTATGCTGTCTTTGGCAAAATAATATAAATCAGAAAACTGAGGAAGCCAAGAGATGTCCTTCAATACATGCTCTAGAGAAATGTCATGTACTATGCCAGGTGAAAAACCTATTTCTGGTATCTGGGCTTCTTAATTAAACTCACATCTCATCCCTAGACTTTCCTCCCAAAGGCCTGGGACTACAACCCTCCTTCATGAGAACAGGGTAGCGAGGGAGTAGTAGAGCAGCAGTGGAGTAATATGATGCAAGCAGCCCTTTTTCAGTGGGATGACTCACCAATAACCTATATATTTCAGGCAGTGTTACAATCCACTAGCAGTCCTCACTGCAAGTGGAAGAAATCAAGAGAATAGAATACAACTATGTGTTTTATGCAAACATGTCCATTTCCCAACAGCACCATTACTTTACCCTGAAGAAGTTTCTGGGCTTAGCAAGGAATGAAGTGGATCAATTCCTTTGCTTGTGGCTGTACCTCAGAGGAAAAGCAATGCTACATTCCTTCTGTTTGAATAGTTTGAATAGTAGTCCTCAGAGTGGACAGATATGTCTCTGATCAGTGTAAAATTAGGTGCTCTGCCTCAATGTCAAGAATCTAAGTGTTAATGCTGCCACAAGCACTTGTAGCTTCCTTGGACTTTGTTTATGTCAAAGAAATTCAGGGTAAGGGAGAGTTGAACACAAAATTATACTGAAAGACCATTTACCTTAGTACAAAGAGGGAAAAGGGAGAGAAAAGTAAGCTACTGGCATGGCTTTGAAGAGTGGTTCCCTCTGACAGATTCAGAACCTGCCCCTGCTGTAAGACCCTGCAGATCCAAAACACCTGGCAGGTAAGCAGCCTTCTCCCTTTCTGCTTGCCAGGTCTGCATCCTTGAAACAGTTCCAGTGGGGTTCTTCTGAGCCAGAAAAACACTCATTAAGGATTGTTCCACCAATTTAAAACACGCACACTGGAGATTAAACAAATTCTGTTTAATTAAAATGCTGAAGCAATTTTGATGAGAAATGCAATGGAAATAGTGCTTAGAGTCATTGCAGACTGGGAAGTGATTAGCATACTTGTACTAAAAGAAAGGCATGCTTCCAATCATGCCCTGAGTATTATTATACCTGAGTATAATGATGCCACTTGTACTGGAATTAAATTTGTGCTCACTCATCTTCATCTATTGATCTAAGCATTTCAAAATTTATATGGATGTGTGGTTACCATCAGTGTTCCAGATTTGGGAGTACTCAAACAAGGCAAACTTGACAAGCACAGTTCTGGAGAAATACACAGCAAAAAAGTCAGTGAAAACAAACAAAGATTTCTTTTAAATGGCAAGTTTCACTCGCTTGTTTTGGTTGCACCTGGGATTAACTGATTAGGATGCACCATAGCTCTCAATGTGGCCAAAGTATAACAGCTACACAGTGGGGGCACACCTGGAGGGAAAAAAGAGCACAATTCTCATCAATACTCACTAGGGAAAGGGATCACACTTTACAAGCACACTGTGAACATGAAAAGTCATTCAAACTTTTTAATGTGAGGTCTTTAGTATGAGCTAGGTAATACCTAAGTCAGATCAGCATTCAGTGCAGCTGCCCCTCCTCCTCCTATCATCAATTCACACCCAGCCTCATAATGCTGAAGGATGTTTTGATGCAATCTTCTCCAGCAAGGGCTTTGGGAGAATGGCTGTGAGCTGCTGAAAAAAAAAAAAAAAAAAAAAAAAAAAAAAAAAAAAAAAAAAAAAAAAAAAAAAAAAAAAAAAAAAAAAGCAGAAAATTCAGAAGCAACTCCAGTTCTTCTAAGGAAATAATTGAATAATACCAGATATATATGTACTGTGAGGGACTGAGTGTTGAAGAAGTTTGCAGCAGTGGGAAGGAGAGGGAAGATAACAAGGAAGGCATGGAGTCTGGAAAACCAAAGAGAGGAGATGAAGGTAAAAGGGACCCCTTATCTCTGGCACTACTCAGCCTTCTTACAGCCCTTCTGTGTGTGGGCTCCTCCAAACTCCTTCAACTCCTCCTCAATGAGCTCTCACCTTCAAACACCTCCACTCCACATTATGCACTTCCCCAAATCATGCCAGACATGTCCTCAATTCCATACAGAAAAAATCTCTCTTCAATAGGCTGCAACATAGACTTCAGATTACACTTCAAACATTTTGAACTCAATCCACCTCTCCAGGCACAAAAGGTGAATTATGTCTATGGGGCATCGTTAGAGGTACAATTAGAGTGGGATGCAGTCAGTGACTCCATACATTAGGACATTGTGCCCTGTAAGTATTTGAAACTTTCTCATATCTCAAGAAAGTCTAATGGGAAGGGGGTGTAAGGTGGAGAAACAAGGTTCAAAGGAGGACAAATTTGAAAAAAAAAAAAAAAAAAAAAAAAGGAAAAAAATTAGGCTCAGAAAAACACACTTACTTTAAATCTTGCCTGTCAGTTACACCTGCTATAATGCATTCCCCAGACAAGGACTACACATTGCATCTTTCTTTCCCATCATCTCATGTGCCTGCCAAACTTTAGCACAGGAAAACACATCTAAGCCCTGATGCTGCAAGGCCTTCATCCAAATTTATTCCTTCAAACAAAGATAGAAATGCTCATAGACAGAACTCCTTGAGACTATTAAAAGCCTTGGGTGAGGCTCGCTCTTGGGCAAATTTGTTTAAAAAATAAGTATGTATTAATTTAGTCAGTGACACTTAAACTGATTGAACTTCATCTTGTCTAAAAAACCCAAGAAAATAAAGGGAGGCAAAAACCAAAGTGCAAATCAAAACCTAACCTGGCCAAGCAAAGGTCTAGGCAACAAAGATGTTGATGATTTTAAACAACACTTGAATCTGCATGAAAGATGCACTGGCTTCCCAAAAGACTGCTAAGAAAGTAACCTAACTACATCTCATAAAAATAATATTATTAACAGTATGTTATTAATTAATGATAACAGTAATAATGAGAATTCAACAGGCCATGGTTTGTCGCTTGAATTTTGGCGTAAAAATTTATTATAGAACAAGAAAGTCCTCTTTCATGAACTACTTTGTTGTGCTTTCTCTAAAGTTGAGCTTATTAAACTGATCCAATGATATATGACCCAAACACCTTAGCTTTATAATTACCAAATTACTAATCCTGGCTGTGGCAATGTTACAAAAAGGGTGTGAAGGCTTTGTAATCAAATTATTGACTGAATAGGGTACTGAAGAAGTTGTATGAAGAAATATTTTTGTTATGAGATTACTTGGGGATTTTGCTGCTGAACTGAAATGGGTATCAGTGATTCTTACTTGGCAAAATGTTTAAATTAAGGACATATAAAGCCTTAAAAAGGGTACTTTCCACCTGTGGACACAAATAGTGGAAAACATGATAGCAAGAATCAGTAAAAATAGATTAGATTTCACCTGCACAACAGTCCTTCAAAGTATTGATTGATTGCCTAAAGAAGAAGGCTGGAGTCATTATCGGTGTAGGCTTGTTTTAAGTTGAAGGCAGGCTTTAGAAAAATTCTGTGCTTCAGGAAGGAATAGAATAGTGGGCCATGTCCCTCAGCCCTTCAGGGCCCTTCAGTGTAGGACAAGACAAGTCTCCTTGCTAAGACTAATGGTAGAGCTGTGCTAGGGAACTTTTGCACAAAAGCTCAAGGTAAAAATAGAAAACAATGCATTTAAAGGGTAGGAAATCACTAACAAAGAGAAACATGCATTTCTCTAATATACATAATTGCACTGAGATCACTGAGACAAGCAGGCTCTAGGTCAAAAATGCCAGAAAGGTCAGACAGATTCCAACAACAGCTGAACTGATCTCCCTAACATGTCTATAAGCCTAGCTTGAAATATCCCTATTTACAAAAGCTGTCACTGCCAGGAAAAGAACTTTACTGACACTGCTGTCACAGTGCAGCAAGAACATGGTATATTTGAAAAAGAGTTACTGAGACTGGTCTTCAAGGAAGTTAAACTGGCTTTGATCCTACTGCCAGCTTAAAAAAGGTTGAGAAGCAGCCCCTGGCACCAAGATGAAGTGACAGTGGCAAGCTCACATCCACACTGCTGACACCTACATGAATTTGGTCTTAGAAAGAGCCAGCTGGAGAGGTCCAAAGCAGAGCTGGGGTCCAGTGCTCAGGGTCACTCCTTTTGGCACTTAACTGTAGCCATCACCATAATACTCCATAATGCATATCTGGTTAAAAATTGTGTGGGGTTTTTTTACAGGCCTTAGAGATGGCCCTTTAGACAAGCAGTTTACAAGCTGTAATGTACATCACACAACATTATCCCACTTCAAAGAGAGGAGAGACTCATTACTTATACTTACTACTAAAGTCTGATCTGAAGGCTTTTTTCTTCTTAGCTCTGATGTTCCTGTCCAACCTAATGTTACATGGTACTTCTGAAGTCATGACATAAATTAATAATAATGTTCTGTGACCATAATCTGACTCCCAGCACACCATTTCCCCAGATACTGTTATGTAAAAGCATTTTGTTATTTATAGTTAGGCAACTCCATCCACTTCTACAATTTGAATTAAGAATGGTCTAAATAATTAGACCATTACTGTTCCCCTAATGATCTAATCTGTTTCAAGTGTAAACACAAGGGAAATAAAGCAGGTCAGTCCTGTTTTCATTGATTTTTAATGAAAAAAACCATGAAATATCCTCTAACCTAGTTTGTACCTTCCCTTTTCAGATCAATAAGAAATCAGTAATAGTTTTGCTTTCAGCAAACAGGGATTGTGTTCATTAAAACATTTTGCTCCTCCAACCTTGATCTTACTGAATATATTAAAAAGTAGGTCACTTGGCAGGTCTTTTCTTTTTCTTTTTAATTGAAATCAATGAAGCTGACCCTGGCAGGTAAAACTAATTAGATCATTAAAGAAGTAGCAATATTTTTAATTATCAGATATCTTCTATTCAACTTGGAATTCTTTTTAAAGGAAATGAGTTTGGAGTCAATGTAAGGGAGAAGTTCCTGAAAAAAATTCTATGAATTTTGAGGAAGGACTTCAGATTCAATCTTTCAAAGTCAGTAGCATTGTGACAAAGCTGAGTATGACTCCATTCATGTAAGCAGAGGAAAATCCACAAACACAAGATTATTTTCCCTCCTGCATTTGGGAATTAAACCTCTTGTGACTGAAGTTAATAATGTCTCATCTATGTACCAGACAGTCTGTTAGCTCTTGTGTCCTTCAAAATGTTTCAGGTCCCATGAAAAAACTGCAATTTCTGTATGAGCTTTAGATTGAGTGAATCAACAGGCAATGTATAAATCTGATCATCATGGTGGCAGTGGTTTGTTTTATATAACAAAAATAGTTCAACCAATACTTGCCCATCAAGAAAATTTGTATCAGACATCTAAAACGTTATTTAGATATAGACAAGATAATCAAATTAATGAAAATCATGACAAGCAGGTTAATGATCATCAGATCTTGAAGCAATCCATGAAATTCATTCAGATCATGATAAACTGGATAAAAATCAGGATTAAAAAATTACCTCATTATCCTTACACAAAAAAACTTTTAAGCAGTTCAGTACAAGGACTGAAATGAACTCTAAAGTTAGCTTACACTGCTGAATAACTGCAAGAGCTTTCTGTCCATTCGGATGCCCTGAAGGAATAAATGCATATAATTCAGTTCAATTTTTATGCATAAAATGTAATCAACATCATCTAATACATTATTTGAAAGTGAAGGGATTTTCACAATTTTTGAAAAGAGACTGTAATTGCACACTCAGTTATGCAAAATTAGCTCATCTTTCAGAAGAACAGTTATTAGTGGAATGAAAATCATTGTGCTAAGTAAACAGCTATAATAACATTGGCACAAAAAACAAACACATTTCAAAAATAAATAGTTATTAAAAATAAAATAAAGATAGCTAATGGATAATTTTGGAAGTGTATTTTTGTTACTAGTTACAAAAAAAAAATAGTCATAATGTAGATAAAGCAAAGGAAAACACACATACAGACACAAAAAGCAGGAATTCATTCAAAGTAAATACAGTATGAAAAAAAGCCAGAAGAAAAACTGTAAAAAACCAGTAATAAGGCAGTTATTATGAAGAGGTTGCAAATATAGTGTACACGGTTTTTTTGCATGACTGAAGAGGAGCATCTCTTTCAAGGAGCTATTTTCCTAGAGCAACTCAATTAATATGAGATTTAACAGCAGACTTTAGGCATTAGAATGCAGGTTCTGAGTGACATAAAACCAAAGGCTGGGTGATAAGCAATAGGACCTCTGAGAGTCCGTCACCACCCTGAAGTGGCCCCTGGGCCAGATGGTGTTCCCAGGGACGTCTGAAATTGGCATTTACAACTGTGTATGGGCAACTGAAAGCAGTACTGAAAGGTGACATTGAACAGTTTGGGTGGGATTTAGCTTAGAATGTGTGTTTTCTAAATATGAACTGAGTGTCTAAGCTCCCATTTCAGTCCATGGCAGCATAATCAAGGCAACTGGAGACTCAAGAGCAGCTCATCCTAAAGCAGATGTCTATGTCTGAATAGCTGATTGTGTCCCAGACTCCAGAGACTGTGATTTCTGTGACTGTACTGGACATACAAATTAATGGGACATGCATACACAGATTTGAAACTCTCCACTGCACTGGGATTTTGTTACTTGGTATTATTGACAAGTTTGTTTGGGAAAGGAAGATGTAGGGAACTATATCTTTAGAAAGCTTTGACCTAGTCCAGGTTGAAATATCTGCAGTATCTAGAGGCTAATTAACTCTTATCAGACAACACATCATACTACAAAAAGACCCAAATGTCAATCTGAATCACACCCCAAAGATTTCTCTGAAGAAATGCAATTGTTGCTGGCATGGAGCTAATTCAAAGCCTATGAAAAAACATCAACGTTAGTGATCCAAGAGGAGAAAGGAGGAAAGGAGGAAATCTTTAAATACTATACTTAAAATACCACACAGAGTTATGGCTCCCCATAAATGTTTAACAAAAGGCATCAATAATAAATGCGTCTTCATTTCTACTCACATCTGACTCTGTAAGGTTTTATTTTGGAAAATTAAATCTACCTACTCCATGGAGGTGGATTGCTCCCTGGTGATCAGAGAGGAACTTGGCAGGCAGTGGTCACCAGGCCATGCCAGGGCTGGGATTGCTCTCTGATGTGTGAATCCCCTTACCCAGAGAGGGGAAAAGTGCCTAACATGTCAGAATAAATATTGCATAACAAGTCTAAGTCTTTCCTTAGGAGCAAGCATGGAATTTCCCCTGAAGGCAGAGTTCTATGGGTATATGACTATCCAGGGTCGGAATACAGCCCAAGACACTCCAAAAGTCTTAACCAATGGTTGTAGGAGACCTTATGCTTCAGAGTATTAAACTCAGCTCCTTAGACTTCTTCAAACTAGAGGCATCTGCTGTGCATTTCACCTGGAGCATTTCTGGTCCCCAGAAATACATCCATTTGTTTCCGTACTGCATTTTCCCCAGCTGCAATTTTGAAACTCCCTCTGACTTTCTCCCACTTTAGGTGACATCCTGGGTATGCAAATGCTTCAACATCTCTCTCAGGGTCCAAAGTTTGGGTTTAAGCAATTCTAGGATTTAAATTCTGAATGTATAAGGCTAATGTCATGTTCTTTATTCAGAAATACGCTCAATTTCCAAATTGACTCAGAGTGCATCAAAAAGTTCAGTTTCAGATTAGATGACAGTGCTGCTTATTATTTGTATCAACAATTAACATTTATTTATCGAAGGTATGGAAGACACAACAAGGTAAAAGGCCTCTGTTCTAAAACAAGGCATTCATCTTTTTTATTCTTTAAGATGTATTTTATTGTTTAATGAATAGTGGAAAACCAATTTCTCAGTCTATGCCAACTGAGGAAATAATCACATTATGTATTCCAGTTTATGAAGAACCCCAAGCTTGTTCCTTGTTTGTGCTAGTGTGTTTAGAAAATGGTAGGTTTAGAAAATGGTATTCTGCACTCTGGTGCTCTCACTAAAACCACATTCGCTCCCATCTGCCCCATCCCCTGACCATGGCAGGAGAGGAGAACCAGAGGAACAACAGGATCAGATCTCAGATCAATG
The DNA here is from genome assembly GCA_013401135.1 of Cettia cetti. NCBI lineage: Eukaryota > Metazoa > Chordata > Aves > Passeriformes > Sylviidae > Cettia > Cettia cetti. Next base: position 21,959 of record VZUI01022831.1, read on the forward strand.
ACTCAGATAAGAACAATTTACTGGAAACAGCAATGAGATAAGAAAATGAACAGCACCAGCAACAATATTAATTTTTTAAAAATGTACAAGAGAGAGGCAGGTGATTTACATGCAAATGGTCAGAATTAGGGTTACCCAACTTCTCCCTCCAACACATTTACTTGACTGGAAAGTGCCCCTTTTCCCTGGAATAGACTCCCTTCTCCTCCCCCTGGCAATGATGCGAGGTGGTGCAGAACAGTTTCCAGGTTCTAGCCATTCTCCCTCCTGGCTACTGCAAAAATCAACCGTGTCATTGCTGGAACCAGGACACGGTGACAGGTACTGTGATAAGGCTACAAAAACTCTGGAAATGACAATGAGAGCTCTGTGACTGCCTTGGTGCTAGAAGATCCTTACCCAAGAACACTTGTGTAACAACCTGTAATTAACTGTTCTCTACTTGTTCCTTTCAGCATGCAGATACTTTAGGATCTCTCTGATAGGTAACTTTATTAAAGGCATTGCCTGAAAACATGATCCTCATCGATCACCAATAATTCTGATATGCCCAGAGGGAAAAAAAATACATGCAAAGATCTCTTTCACAGCTAGATAAAAAAACTGCTTTGTCCTCTTATAGGCTCAAATGCCTTTAATCTAACTAGAGAAACAGCAAAAAATTAGGGGCTGCTTCTGAATCACTGATTTTCACATGAGCAGCTAATTTGGTTTTGATGTATAGATGATAAAAGACAAAGTTTATATTCAATGGTGTAAAAGAAACTGTCTTTGTTCATATTTCAGACTGCTGCAATATTGATCTTAAGGACATTGGGCATGAAGATGCTAATAAGCATTATTGAGCATTCAATTTTTGTTCCTTCATATCAGTATGTGTTGCACTGCAAAGCTACAGAGTCCTTTCTTTTGCCAGCTGAGTTAGATATATCACCTCTTAGATGTGCTCTCATATTTTTCATCCTAACCAGTAACTCATGCTTTTACTACGTGTTTTACCCTTTGGTGCAGCACAATAGAATCCAACTGCCTGCCCATAATATTAACATACATTAAATAAGCTGTTCCATGCACTGGAAATGCATCCCATTGCCACTCTGCTGCAGAGAATTCTGATATGAGAAGATTGATGCATATTTTAACCTTAAATGTGTGTCTCAGACACTGCAAAATCAGGTCAAAAGACTTACTCTGATCTAGGGCTAGAGTTAAGTGGTGTAGATAAGCACCCATTTCAGAAGAAAATCAAAGGCATTAACTTTATTCCAAATGTTCAACCAGGCAAAATTATAAAATGAAAAGCAGTTTTTGATGCAATTGAATATATCTTTGCTTACTTTAAACAAAGAACCTCGATCTTTGGTGGAGAAGTTACTGGAAACTATTCTGTGTCTAAATCCTGAAAAGGGTAGGAGACTTGTCCAGGCAAGTTGACTCTCTGGAACCAGGTTTGGCACAGCTGCTAGGGCAAAAACAAACAATAAAGCAAGGCAAAATGACTGGTTTTCAGCCTTGTCACACATTGTGCCTTAAAACACCTGGTAGGATTTCCAGACTTGACACCTCTTGTGAAAAAGAATTAAAACAGCAGAAGCTGAACCTGATAGATTGCAGCACTGTCTTCCTTGTTTCCATATTAGTTTCTGCAGTCGACTGGCATTTCCTTACAGTCATATGACCTCCTCCCAGTCTCACAAAAATGGTCCCTGCCCACCAGAGATGCAGAGTTCACACAACACCCCAGCATTTGGGCATTCATGGACATGCAGGCATCATTGAACCCTTGGTGTCTTCAAGTTTAAGTGCATAGACATGGAACTGTATTTCAACACTTGTCTCAGATAGAGCATCAGTTCGCCATTAACTGGACACTTGCAGTCTTAGACTGCAAGAAGACAGGCTGGTTTTGTTTACATTTGGAGTCATGACACTGGTGATTTTCTTAATAGGAGAGCAGAGCCTAGAGGGATAAAAACAAGTAGCTTTTGATTCAGAGAGATTTAATGGAAACAGACATGTCTACTGTGAAAAATTCAAAGATTGAAAATTTTTTTTGAAATCCTAGCCCCATGGAAATCTACATTTTCCATTAGCTCAAATAAAGTCTCCATATTGTTTCTATAAGTGAGCTGTAGCTCTCGTTGGCTTGCCCAGAGATATTTCCTCATCAGGGATGTCCACAGTTCCTGTGATAAAAAATAGCATTTCTACCCCTGGACACTCTGTATCCTTGTCCTGCATAGCCTGCCAGTTGCAGCCAAAGGCAGAGCACAGGACTAGACAGCCCTTTAGTCTGAACGAAATGTTCCTGTGTTCTTAGAAGACAAAAATGCTGCATGTTCTTTAACACACCATTAACTCACAGGAAGAGTTTTCTTGCATCAGCACAGATGGATTACCCTTGTCCAACTGATTTTAATCACACGACAAAGTCACAATCCATTTAATGGGTTTTCTCTAGTACTCTGCTTATGCATGTTATCTTTTAAGCCTTCAGACATCTCCTGTGGTTCTTGATACTATAGTATGCTGAGCTACTCTGATCTTTCACTGAGGATGGTTTGGGAACTTGTCTGTCTTTCTGGAAGGAAAGTGGGAATTGTAGGACTGCATTAGTGGACCATTAACTGGTCCACAGAGTGACTTAGTCAATGTAAGTGGAAGTGGCATCTGAGCCTAACTGGGCAGATAAATTGATCTAAATATGAAGCATCAGCACACTTAGATAAGAGCTAAAGGTGGGAGGAGGTTAGCATCCAATGACTCAAAATCTCACTGGACACTCCTCAGGCACTAACAGGCTGAAAACATGGGAACAGAAGGACATCTGTTTTCCTCTCTAAACAGAAAATGCAGTAATGGAAGGAAATGCATTGATCACAGTGATAAAACCCACAAATATCACAGGCACCCACACTCTCCAGTCCTTTTCCTGCTCTGTTCTAACTAAAAAGTAATTAGCTTGCTTCCATCATTTCTTCAGGAAGACGGTGACAGGCCCTCATTGCTTCTAATTTCCAGCCTATATTTATTCACAGCCCCTAAATACATGGGAATTAAAATGTCAATGCTGAGAGTTGTGACTGGTAGCAACTCCGAAACAAAAGGCCTTTTACTGGTGTCTGGGGAGCCATTGGCAGATGCACATCATCGTCTGTGAGAAAAATATCTCACAAACAGCATGGATGACGAAGTCAGTGACTGTTGTGGTTTAAGCCCAGCTGGAAATTAAGCACCACACAGCCACTCACTCAGTCCCCACTTCTCTCCACCCCCACCCCACCAGAATGGGGATGAGAATCAAATTAAAACTTGTAGGTTGAGATAAGAACAGTTTAATAATTGGAAATAAAGTAAAATAGAGTAATATAGAGTAAAATAGAGTGATCATATAAAAATAATGATCAGAAAAAGGGAAAAACAAGTGATGCACAATACCATTGCTCAATGCCCACTGACTGATGCCAGACCAGAAAAACAAAACCTTCCCAAACCCAGATAGATACCCTGTGCAGGTCACTCCCCCATTTTATATACTGAGCACAATGTTCTACAATGTGGAATATCCCTTTGGTCACTTTGGGTCACCTGTCCTAGCTATGCTCCCTCCAGTTTCTTTTGCATGCTTCCTCATCACCAGAGAATGAGCCAAGAAAAAAAGATCCTAGACTTAAGACAAGAACAACTTAGCAAAACACAAAACCCAGTGTATTATCAACACCATCCTCATTCTGAAACCAAAACACAGCACTGTAACAGATACTGAGAAGAAATTAACTCTACTATAGCTGAAATCAGGACAGTAACACATCTGGGTTAATTCCAGAGATCTGTATGGAGACATATGCTTAAAAGTCCATCAGTTGAGGAGTCTTGCTAGAAGAATTTAACTGCAGTTGAAACTCAGAGCATGTTTTATCTGAGAATTAATAAGGGAAACCACTTGTTCAGGGGCTGTCTCTCCTTCAGGTGTTTTGCATGAAGAGAAACCCATCAGCCAGGACAGCAGTCTGGTAGTTCTTCTTTTAGCCAGATCTGATGCTTCAGGGCAGCAGAAGAGGAAAGGGCAGGAGACAGCACCTCTGACTTCACCACAGACGGCTAAGAAACTTCAGCCTCAGTTCTGGTGCAGCATTTCTCAGATTGGTGTCTTTAGTAAACTCTGAGTGCTGGAGCCTTCCCAAAGGCTTGCTGCAGTCTAAAATCAGTCTGGACAAAATCAGATATAACACTCTGATATGTAGGAGTACCAGCCCAAGTTCACACATTCACATTTCCCTGGGAACTAGGTGAGGGACGGCTGCCTGTCTCCTCATGCCCCAGGTGTGTGAGCAAGCTCAGGTGTCCAGACACGGATGCCACAAACTGCTGAGCCCATCCAAATGCATTGTAATGTCCAGCAGTGGAGCAATGAAAGGGACCATACTGAGTTTGCAGCCTTCAAAGCTCAAAAAACACCTGTCTTTCCTCCTCCAGAGCAGGAGGGCTCCTAGGAAAAGGAAAACAGACTTGAGCCTGGGAGAGAGTCAGATGTACACTCATACTGGGACAAAGCCAAGGGTTCCACAGGAATATGGTGGCAGCCCTGGGGGCATAGGACCTGCAAAGGCTCTTGAGCTCTCCACCCTTTTAGAAGGCACAAGGTGGTTTGTTCATTTCTTACCCTGTACACTTCATGGACCTGAACAGTCCTAACTGTTCAGTTTGTGAAAAAATTAGAAGCTCAAACCAAGCATTTACCTTATACTGCCACTTGATGTGATATAATGTGGCATATGGTGCCAGCTGCAATCACAACCTATGTCCTAAAATAACTTAATAGAATATGTCATGACATGAAATAATAGGAAATTATGCATGACAAATTAATATCTAAAAAAGCAGTAGCAGCTGGATGTGCAATCCCTTCTTCAACAGTTCTCATAACATGCTTGTTGGAACAGTTTCCCATCCAAACAATAAGAGGCACGGCACATCAACTCCCTTTGCAGTACACAAAACCACAGCAAATCCCTTAGCTTTACACTGCAAATCCTTGGCTTCTGGAGCTTTTACTTTTTAATTGGTAAGATACAGTGTGATCTTCCTACCAAGCATTTTCACAGTTCAGCATTCATGATTGAGAGCAGCAACCTGCCATTCCAGTTTCAATTTTGGTACAGATATTTCTAAGGCTGCCAGATTCGGCTTGATTTCAGGGAGTTAATGGGAAGAGTTTTGCATGCATTCTTTAACCCAAGGCATGTGTCAGGAGCACTTGAAGTGTCTGCATTGTAAGATTAGGTTCTGCTTTGCCTTGTTTTTTGTCTTAGGCTTGGTGTATGAAAGGTACCTTTTAGAAGATATAATGCTTTAAAGGGTGTATAACACTAGTAAAGGTTCTTTCCTGACAGTGACATTTCCAATCACATCTGCTGGACAGCAGGGAAGGCTACAAAGAGCCCAGGATTATCCTTTCCAGACAATGAAATGTGCTGCTATTAGATACTGGGGGGGAAGATAGAATATTATATATGTGCACCAAAGCAAATAACCAGTTCCATAAGCAATTGGTTTTTCAGGCAAAAAAAAATGTTTGTGCAGTTACAGAAGTGAACTCACCATACACACTTTAATGGATTGACTGCCTGTTAACATGGGAATGATAATGGCTCATGTTGCAGCAAACACTGTGGTCTTAGGCCACTTACTTTGCTTTAGATCAAATAAACTACCTGTATTTTTTTTTCCAGCTGAACTTTACTACTACAATCACTTAAACCTATGAGGTCAAAAATGTGTTATTAATTACAAGCTATTTTAATAAAGAAGTATTTTAGAATTAGGAGGTTTTATATAAATATGTATAAGTATACACATATTCTATTGAATAAATATGAAAAATAAACAATTTTCTGCTGATACAAATAGCATCTTTGTGGAAATTTACTCTTCAATCACGTATTCTTTTTTTCCATCATATGTTTCAGATGATCTGGAGTGCAGAGTCATGTACCTCTGCCATCAGCGTGCTTTGAAACTTCACTATCAATAATCACATTGGTTGATAAGAAGGAATGCATCCAGGCTTCAGAATGATGTTTATTTCCCACAAGGCTTTTAATCGCCTTATTAAGAATCTGAATATCTCTCATACTTAGAGAACTGGAAAAATCAGTTCATTTGGATTCCATTCCCTTTCATTGACTACCTTAGCTTTTTCACATACTGATTATTCCCTAGCATTACTCTGCAGAGTCACAGATATTATTCACACTGGCATGACTAACATGATATTCCTGTATCTCTAGCCTGTGTCTGGCATATTTGCCCTACATCCAGAAGTGCCCTCTGTTTGAGTTATGTACAGAGCACTCAGCCTCTGGAGTTCAGACCAATAAACATTCCCATGTGCTAAGAAGAACCAGTCTCCAAGACTGCTAAGACATGCTGTGAGTAACTTTAAACCATATATGCATATATACACTTAGCAAGTTAACCTTGAAGAGGAGGGAGAAAAAAGAACTGCTATTTTATTCCACAGAATGTACAAGGTTTGTGGCAAACAGATCAATCATTTTAAGCCTTCACATGCTAAGCATTTTTCTACATAAAAGCGTTTCTGGGAGTTAGGAAAATCATAGAACCTGCCTGATCCTTTTATGGAACTTTATTTTCAATTCTGAGAAAAGAACCACAAATTCTGGATATTTACCTACAGCACATAAGACCTGCCAGTTCTATAGAATATAGACCAAAACAAAACAAAATTTACTGACAATCAAATATAATAAAAAGTTGAATAATGAAAGCTTTCTGTGACAACGTTCTATCCACTGTTCATAGCATAACACTCAAAAGGCTTCAGCCTCCAAAGGTTAGGCCAAAACACTAAGAAAATAAAATGTTATCAAAACCAACTTCAGAATTATGAAGACAAGTTGGGAATTGGCAAATACTTCAGAAAAATGCTATCAGCTGACATACCTTGAACTTTCCACTTCATACCTTCAAGATAACAAATAACCTGTCACATTAACTCCTGGAAGGTAATTAGCATTAATAGCTACATAAAGTAAGCAATTACTTTCAAAATGTGATGGACTCAAGTACAGTTTCTTACTATAACAACCAAGAGTTCCTCTTTAAAACTACAGCAATTCATCTCGAATGACTCATGTAATATTACTTCACTTCAACCAGCATAGGATTCTGATTCAACCCCAACAATGACTTTGCTTTCACAAAAATAAAATCCTCAGAGGCAATTTTCCAAAACAAATATTCTTAATCCTCCTTTTACGTGAAACAGGATGACAATATCATCACACAAAAGTTTTAAATGTATGGATTTAATTCTTGGTCTGTGGAAAACTTTGGTCTCTGCACTCGACCCTTCATAAATATAATATTTGTGACAACCTTGTGAAATCATCTTTCCTTTGGGAATTATCATTGACTTCTAGTACACATATCTTGGCAAAGATGCTAAATAAGGGTTTAAAATCAAACAATTCAACAAAAGTATAGGCTTTCTTTTTTGTTACAAATTTAGAAACATTTTCATTGCATTTTCCGGTGTTTTCAAGCTTAGCTCCCAAAGAAAAAATAAATAAATTGATTACACTGCATCAAAAAGTAATGTTTTTAGCAACATGAAAGAGATACTGATAATGAGGCTTAAAAACAGAAATTTTTTTACAATATTCAGAATTACTTCTTTGAAGCAACAAGATCTGCAGTGTACAGATGTTTATAACCAGTCTAAAGCACAAACCCACTGGAACAAATAATTGCATTTTGAGAAAACAGCAAAAATTCCATTCATAATATGTATACACAGAGTGGGAATGTCCTGACTTCACTTTTATTTCAGAACAATCAATTAGAATTAATGCACTAACTGTGGAAATTAATAGTGAAATACTGATACTGTAAACATTAATCCATTGTAATGTTTAAGCAAGCAGAATGCAGAAACTATACTGGAAGACAGGAATGATCAGCTGGAACAGGAATTTTATCCTAGAGAATCTCTATGGGCATTCATTCAGTGACCTCTTTAGACAGGTATTCTATGAGTCCAAATAGTCAGAACCTCAGAAGTCTTCAAATTGTATGTTTACTTCACTGAATCATAAACTGAAGAAGACATAAAAACTGCAACAAACCTACAATAGAATAAAATGCAGGAATCTACTTAACCATGAGGTGAATATCTAGTGTCTCAACAGCACTGGAAGAACAGCAATAGCTCAAGATAATGCCCTTATTCTCTTTACTTTGCTGTTTTGTCTAACTGTTGGAAATAAAGTCTGCATGGAGCAGAGATTGCTGGGTTGTTAATAATTTTTGTTGTTTTCCATGCTTTTTGCTTAGTGATTTACATATTTTTCCACTTGTTTTCCATAATTTCTCATAATATGAAAAATTATGTCTTTATAAAATTAGTATATAATTAATCTAAAACATTCCACATATTCATATGAAGGTAATTGCAAAAATATGCTTATAGAATTATGTCTAACACATTCTAGCAAAGAAAAGAAGGTAAGCATAGTGTAATTTTTCTGATAATAATCCTCTTATTCCCCAGACTCCTTGTGTTTGAATAATCAAACACAAGATTTTGAACAGCCTGTCACACACAAAATGTTACAATAGAGTAGAGAATCAAAAGAGAGAGAATTTAATCTTTTTATTATTGTGGAAAAAACCCACTGATGCTTCCAAAGAGACTCTGAAAGGAATGAAGAAACAATCAGCACAAGGTCAGAGAGTCACAGAATCACTGATTTTGGAAGAAACCTCTAAGATCAAGTCCAGCCCACCACTAAACCTTGTCCCTAAGCACCACATCTACATTTTGTTAAAACTTCAAGGGACAGTGACTCCACCACTTCCCTGGGTATTTAGTGTTTGATCACCCATTTTAGTGATGAATTTTTTCTAATATTTAATCTGAACCTCCTCTGGAGTACCCTGTTTAAGGCCATCCTTTCCTCTCTGCCAGACCAAACCGGACTTGAACATTGAAGACAACATGGTAATCTCAAGAATGAATTGTCAAATATTCACAAGTGTTGTGTGCACATAGTTTGCATCTCTCTCAAAACATTCTGCCAAGTATGATGCAAGTACCGGAACCTCCAAAGCTTCAGTGAAACACTTTGGAAAGCTGCACTGCATCTGTGTAGGACATATTTGCAATGATCTGCTATGTCTGCCATTGGTAAATCCACAGACATGCCTGGCATTTGCTGTAATGCTGATTGTGCAGAGGTTGCCCAACACATAGAGTGAGGTTTGGTTCTTTCATGGTAGTTTCACTGCAGGGTTAAAACCTGTGCAGCTATGAAGTCACTGCAGTTCTCCCTATGCCCATGAGTGACTACCCTGAAATGACAGGTTTCACAGGAACTCCTGATTGGGCTGAGCTAACATGTGCTAAAATAAGATGGGCACTATCTTGGGCACTTTATAAAAATTGTAAATGTTCTGAACTCTATGCTTTCTGTAATTTTTAGTGTCTCACACCACATGCTTTGTGCTGTATATCTCCCTACAGTGTGCATCTTGTTGCAGAGCATTGCTGGCTTATGTTCAGAACATACATCACTAGATGAAAAGGTGATTTTCTACATCAGTTTTCCCCATCTTGCCTTTATTCAGTCATCTTGCTCTGCCTTGCTTTTATTCCTACCAAATCATGGAACAAAAATTTTCTCTGAATTTTAGAAGCATTTGTACACCCAGCTTCCTCATATGTTTATTGAGACTTTTCCCTAGTTTATCAAGGTAGTTTGGATTTCTAACTCTATCCTTCAGTGTGATTTCTGTACCTGCAAGGTACATTCTTATTTTTTCATTGAAGTAATTCATGAAAATTCTGAACAGCCTCACTCCATTGAAGTACTTTACTCTGCACAGTCTCCTGGTGTGACAGTGAATGACAATGATAGAGCTTTCCCTTGATGTGGCATGCTCTGCAGTACTGCTTTCACTTTGCACTAGTTTCAGCTAATTCAGATTTCCTTACTTTCTTTATGATACTGTTAGAAGAATATGATATGGCAGCATCAGAAATCCTCCTAAAGTCATGGTAATTTTCTGTTTACTGCTTATTGCCAAAAACAAAGCTAAAACTGTGGCCTGATCTTACATTGATGGAAGATAGACATCATGTTTGTTCATCTGTCAGAGCTTACTCAGGCTTCAGTTACCACAGACCTCTGGTCCACAGGCTTCCAGTTACCACAGACCTCAGCCAAATTTGCTGCTGCTGGGATTCTCTTATCTTGAGATAGTGAGATGCTGAGTGCTCTGAGTAAAACAAAAGATGTTCTGCATTTCCTGGCTTTGAGCAAGCAGCCTGCTGACGGACACGAGCAGTCAGCAGAGCTACAGGCTGCCCACCCTCACTCCAGGAGGGATCTCTTCTGGAACATCCTGCATTAATCAATCTCACAGCTCACTGCTCACCTGCTCACTGATAGTTGCCCTCCAACTTTGAACAGCCTAAAATAAACAACTGAAACCAAGGAAAACTTTAGGTCTGCCAACTCCATAGTTCAGATACCAGTAACAGCCAGCTTTTGCAGCTCCCTTCTCAAGATCTTGACAAGAACACAACTTACACATCTTGAAACCTCCTTCTGAACAGCCATCAACCCAAAACTTCCTGCTGAATAGGTATATTATGGAGACATCAAATCAGAATTTTAAAAATCTAATTTTTTTTCTCTCTCTCTCTCAAATGAGATAGGTACAGGAAGTTATTCTTGTGGAGATATAGGCAGACTAGGAATCTTCCACCAACGACTGGAGAGCCTGGAAGTCCAAAGACCTCCACAAATTTCCAAAAGTTCTGAAGTCAGAAACTCTGAGCCTAGGGTACTAGGAGGTGGCAGTTTTCCTGCTGGATGTCTGCAAATACTAAAACATATGCTAAAATCCAAGTCATTATTGCCTTTTCATCTGCTGGATGACTTAAATTACCCTTTACATACCTCCAATGACAAAAGATTGCAAAAAAAATTACTGAATGTTTCTCATGTGACTTTCACAGCAATTCTTCCTGCTAGTTAAGAACAGGCTGGGGATTTTTTTCCATGAGCACTGGTCAACACTTACATTAAAAATAAATTAACTAGACTAAAACCAGTGGACAAAGGAATATGTCGATTTAAAAAAAAAATTCAAAAAACACATAAATTAATTTGAATCATTTCAATTTTCCATTACTTTCTGAGTTAGAGTATATTATTTCAATTATGATTAAAATCACATTTGCTTGGTGTGATTCACTTTGCTTAGCAATGTAAAATATGCAAACTACATTCCATTAAGATACAGTTAGAAAACATTTTACATTATAATAGCTTGATGTTATCTAATTAAAACAATTAAATGGTTCTGCATATTTTTCTCATTCTGTGGGAAGCCAGTAAGTGATATTTTTTGTTTGATTGTCAAGTAAGTCAAATTTGAAAGTGTCAAAGCTAAATTCACAATCTTATCAGCTCTGAGGAGAAGAGATGTATGTGCAGAGACTATGTATAAGTGATGGTATTTCCATCCAAATTATATGCTTATTTATCCAACACAAAACCAAAACCATGACTTAAATATCTAAATTTTGTTTACATTCTTTCAACAGCTAGTATGGATGGAGGGCAGCTGCTTACACAGTTCCTACTTATATTTGTTTCTATTATTTCCTATATGGTTTGCAAATCCTTTGTTATATATATATCTCTTTCAATGCTTGGTGCTACATTTCATGCCAGTATATGATATTTGTAAGTGTGAAGAAGCTTCCAGGTGGAAACAACTGCCCTGGTTTTAGACTTAGGGCTAAATTCTGGACTTCTCTCTTCTACCCAAAAAAACAGCAGTACAGGTTTGTGGAGAGAGTAAACAATATCATTCTGTTAACTTCAGAAAATCCTGAGGATCTAAACTTCCAGACCCTTTACAGAATACATCTAGGATAAACTCAATGTCATTGTTATGTGAGGGAGAATTAATCTGAAAAATATAAATTAATTAACTTAGCTTTAGAAGTATTTCAATTTTTAAAAATACTAATGATAACTACAATATAATTTGTAATACAAATTATAATACAAATTTGCTAATACAAAATTATAAACACTGCTATCCAATACTGATATTTATTCCTTGGCTGTGGAAGATTAGAGGCTTCTTTCAAAAACTATTGTGCAGGTAATTCCACTTGTGCAGAGCAAAGACCTTTCTCTTACAAAAATAACCTTCAGAGAAAAAGAAAGAAGGAATATATATTTGAGTATCATCTTGAGATGAAGCTATCACCTGAATATGTATCTATACCTAAATGGAGAAGCACTACCAGTTCTCAACATTTACATGCAGCCTGACTGCTCAAAAGATAAATAAATAAATATAACCTCCAAGTACCATGGGGAGTCAATTGCTCAGATGTGTTAAAAATAGCCTCCAGACTTCTCTCCTGCCAGAGCAGACTTGTTTGTAAGGATGTGAGACACAAGCATGCAATGAAATACAATCTAGATAATCCATTTATTAGTATAGGCAATTATTTGAACAGCCTGAATGAATAAGGAAATTCCTAAAAGGACTGTTTCCAAGAGATCAGTGGATAAATGGACACCTGCTGTTACAGCAGCCTTTAAGGAAGATTAGAGGGACCTTAACCTGGGTAGAAAATCAGGTACCAGTGGCTTCCCTGAAGTTAAAGAAGATATGTCTAAAGAGAAATCATACTTTATTAATTCTTTCCTTACCTCTTCTTCGTGGAAAAAGGTGTACTGTGTGATAGGATATCTCTAAATGACAGGAGAAAAGAAAAAAAGGCTGATGATAAAATTAACATAAATGAATTTTGGCTCTCCTCCATATATTCCACCTAATTTAGTGATAGTAATTAACAGTGAAATTTGGTACACTCTCAATTTCCATGAGATGATAAGCAATGTTTTCTGACTGTCTCTGTAAAGCCAGAGGCATTAGAGGATTCTGTCAGCAAGTCAGTGAAGTTGAGTCTAGAATTCTCTACATAGAAGTTTTTGTAAAGATTTCTATTCAGCTGAGGTCTCAGCAATAAAACCAACAGCTGAATACTTTAAAGTCTGTTTTCAAACTGAAAGACACCACAGCACTGCCAGCGTATTTATTCAGCTTTAATAACAGCTGCTGGCTTATGATTCTGCTGATAAAATAGAGTAAATACACAGTACCCTTCTCCTCCTGATAAGAATACAGAAATATCAATATGTGATTTTGTAAACAGATAATCTTTAAAGAGAGTTTTTTACCTAAAGCTGGCAAACAATATTTGATAACAAAAGCACAAAAAATAAATATACAGAAAGGCTTTTTTAAAGGAAATGAAAACTCAGAGGAATTTAGATACTTGAGTAACATCAGTCCTCATTATACTGATGATGGGCATGAGCTGAACTTGACAGTCACACTTCTAATTAGTTATTTTCACATTCCTTTAACTAAATATTTGTTTTGGACAAATATGCAGATTATTTGTGCCGGAATCTGCATCCTAATCCAGGAGTCCCTGTGTCCTGGCTAATATACACTAGTAGCCAAGAAGGGCTCATGCCTGAGAAAGCCTGCTCAGCTCTGACAGCTCACCTGGCACAGTGTGCTGTCTCAGCCCACGATCCTTGTGCTGCCAGTATTCCTTCACAGCTAGGTGCTGCAAACATTTGCTAAGAAATTGTGAATAAGCCCTTTGCAGAGCATATGCAACAAATCAAAGGCTTTGGGGATGTGGCTGTTCTTCCCTGTAGATGGTCTGTGCATGCACACTGAGCCTCGGCTTTCAGGACACGGGGATTTAAGCTCCAGCAGTTCATGCACTACACTCAGAGGCTGTCTGATGTCGACTGCAAGTTTTAGCATTGCAGTCCTTACACAGCACAGTCATCCAGCATGTGTGCTCAAGATGTGTCTGGAGCTTACCAGATTGTCCCGGTTTAGGAAAACAGGTGTCTGCCAGGGAAAGCTGGAGTTTTTCTTGGAATGGAGAATGTAAACCCCCTCACTCCAAATTATTATAAGTTCACAATTAGGGGCTTTCAGGCAAAGATATGGGAATAGGAATAACAGTTCTTTACTAGGAATATTAAAAATACAAATGTAGTAGCACAAAAAAACCCAAGCAAATAAACAAGCAAAAATCCAAGAAACCCTGACAGAGTCAGGGACTTGACCTGACACCCTGCTGGTCAGGGTGTTGGAAGCAGTCCAAATACATCCTTCTAGAGTGACAGGTGTGATTCTATTGGAGTAGAGACTTTTTCCTGTAGAAAGAGTACAGTGATGGCATCTGACAGGAACCCAGTGGAACCAGATGCCTCGTGTTCCTATGTCTCAGTTTTTATCTAGGTAGGAATGGTTGGCTCCCCTCACTGGGTGGAGCATCTCCCAATGGGATGATGTAATGTGTCATGTCATTGGTGAGCCTTAATGGGCCATTATCAGCAGATATCCCCCTGGAGGGAGGATGGGTCCTGGAAGAGATAAGTAACACTGCCCCACCTGGTTTTGACAGCTGGGCCATTATCAGAAGGCACCTGCCCCCACTCTCCCCAGAGTTATGAGGAATGAGTTATACACAAAATAAAGAACACACCTCCCCAATCGGTTTCAACAGATGGAAAAACAGAATAAACTTTTTTTGGTTACATAACCCACAACATAGGCCCTCAGCGTTCACGTGTCAGCTCTGAGGCCTGCTAAGAGTTTTCTGTGGGTTTTTAAGAGAGAAACAAACACAAATGTCTTTGGTTCATCCAGCTAACCTTTAGCTCATCCAAACTGGGCAGGATCATACTCACGAGGGACACAGAGAGAGGGTAAAGTAAACCAGACCTCAGAATTTGTCAGTCCATGTCTGGGTGCACATTGAAATGTGACTTCCCAGTCTCATCCCTCTAAACTACAGTAGCCCTTCTAAAAGACAGAGATGGTTACAGCTGTGCACAGACAGAGCCAGGAGCAATACAAACAGGTGCAGAATCTAAGAAACCTTTTCTCCTCTGGTCAGCTTTAGGTTAAACAACTTCTCCTGCTCCTCTAGAGAAGAAGAACGCTCTACTGACCAGTCAGGTAACACATACCATGAGCTGCTGGCAAGAAATGAGCTCTCCAAAAGGCACAGAAGTTTTCTACATTTCCAGTCTCAATACTCAAGGCAGAAAAAAGCATCTGGTGGTAAGAGGCTATTGAGCTGCTCCCTGAGAAGAGACAAGATGCCCTCTCACAGGGTGGTGGCAGGTAGAAAGTAAGAGGAAGCCATCTAAGCCACAGGCCATGCAGCAATCTGCTATTAGCATTTAGACACCTATCAAGTGCTTTACAAATATATTGAATCCCTACTTAACCTCTCTCCATTTCCCCATGCTTCTTCAACAAGTTGTTGGCTGAGATGGAAAATCTATTTCTTGCTGGCTTCAGACTTTGCCAGGAATACAGGTACTACATTTGTAGTTCCCCATAGATGCTCTTCATGCTTAGCAAAAATAAACTGGTGGTTTTTTTTTTTTTTTTTTGGGGGGTGAACAGGGTAATTATAGAGAATTCCAAGTAATAGAAAAGGCAAGTGCAAAACAACCCAGCTTCAAATTTTAAGGCAAAAGGATAATCCACATTTATCTGTATTTTCTTTTCTCTGCCATCTGTCCCAGGTAACTACCTGCTGTCCCTTCAGCCAGAGGAGGAAGAGTTCACCTTGATTTTATTCCATCATTCTGAGAAACGCACTTCTGCCAGCAGTATTCAGATAAACCCTGTTTAAAACATAAAATCAGTGGGGCTCCTTCATACTCCAGCCAGACAGAATTTGGTTCAGCTTTTTCCTTTCCTCTAGCAACTCTGATGTCCTTTTCGGCAAGCAGCACTGCATGAGAAGCACTTGTCTGAAAGACTCCAATGTAACATGAGCATTTAGGCTGAGTCCTCTAGGGAAGATCTCCGTAGTGGTTTTGACAATTTCCATAAAAACTACTGAGTGTCACATTTTGAGTGAACTTTGCCTCAAAACATCATGTTCATAGGAACCATAGATGGTAAAAAAAAAGCAGACAGCACTAATTCAGTCTGGACAAAGTTCAGAGAGAGGATGAAGGAAATAAACTCTATGTGCTGAGAGAAAAATCATCAACATCTTCTAGGTGGCATTACAGGACTACATTAGCAGGCACCAGAGCTGCACAGAGAGATTTACCTTAGGCAAAAAGAAACTGCTTGTCTAGCCCGAGAGAAATTCAAACACTGAGCAACAGGGTAACCAGCAAGAAGGAATTTGTACCTGCTGAGATGCTGTTGAAGTTACTATTTTAAAAATTTCCTTTAGAATGCAACCTCTCTGTAAGATAGTTCAAGACTGGTGAGATGATATGGTCTCACAAAACTTCAGAGTTTAACACGAGTTTAACTTGGGGACCTTCATCGTCTGTTTTAGATATTTCCTTCAAGATTAGGAGAATTGCTCACTTTTCTCCTTGGACCACAGAGGGTTGGACAACAAGCAGTGATACAGAAGGCTGTTGTCATCTGAACTCCCCTTCAGCTTTCAAGGGACAGTTTTTAACCTGGAGCTACCATTTCAAACAAAACAAACTGCTTTTCCCTCTACAATTAAGAGGAATCAAACTTCAGCCAACTGAGCCAATCCATTCTCTTTCTCCTTTTTTGCCATGAATGGATTAAGAGATTAAGAGTCAGTTTCCAACTCAGGAGTAGAAAAGAGCTGTGAAACAACAGAAAGAAGGAAAGAGAAAAGGAGAAAGCACCTGAAACTGTGCAGAGAGGGATTTGTCCCAGTGTTGGTGCTGAGGGTACCACACTGGCTCAGCTCCAGCAGACTAAGTTGTATAAACCTATGTGTGAGGGAGGTGATAGGCAAAGTAAAACTATTCCAGGAAAAGGTGAAGAGTAGATATTGTCAACAGATTTATTAACTATTTTAAGTTTTGGGATACAAAACACATCCTTGAGCTAAACACTTAGGGGCTTTTAACGACCAGTGTAGGAAATAGACAAAACACTTTTTTACATTACAGGCTATGAAAGACCAGGAGGACTATGAAAAAGACAAGTTGTTTAAAGAGGAGGTATAGAGAAAGTGGCAAAAAATCCCAGAGGAGCTGGAACTTGCCTGAAGCTGACATCCAGTAGGCTAAGTCTTCCAAAATGGAAAGAACTTCACTTGAAATTCCATGAAATTCATTTTATGTAAAGAGCTTAATTTATACTTATTAAATACCAATAAATCAGCTTTTTTTTTTTTTTTTTTTTTTGTTAAAACAAATTTTTTAAAAGGAGAAAAATACAAAAACATCTTTCTGGGAAAAGTATTTATATTGCTACATCGTGATTCTAATGTCTGCATGTTTTTTTAAAAAAATGAATGAATTCTGCATGACTTTTTAAAAAATATTCAACAAGAACAATTTCTTTGCATGCAAAAGGGTTTTGATTTATTAGGAATGTAAAGGCATATATTCTAACTCCTGTGTCTATCAACTAAAATCCAGTGGCCTGGTTTTAAATTGAGCAGAATGCCTGCACTTTCCATCAGGTTCAGTGAGGGTAATACAAAAGACAGAAAAAAGATTAAATGAAAAATCGCCCTATGGGTTTGTCTCCCATGACATTTAAGGCAGTCAGTGTTATTTTCTCCTTGTCTGCTGAATTTTGGCAGCTGTACCAAAGGTGTCTGCACTAACTGGGACAACCTCAAATGAAGGTGCCTTAGAAATGACTCCTGTGACTCTGCCCAGACCTGTGTTCAGCAGCAGGGACACAAACAGCACCCCGTGTTTACTCTACACTCTGCCTGTGCCATGGAGCAGGCAGCTCAAAGGGAGGTACTAGCCTAGTTCAGGATTTGGGTAGGGGCAGGGTGGTGTAGGCAGGGGTCTGTCTGAACTTACACAGAAACCTGGCTTTGTTGGGTGGTCTATGTCAGGTTCCTCAGGAAGCCTTACTGAATGCCTGTTTATAAACCACAGAAGGACTGAACTGACAGGAAATGCTGAGATGATTTCCATCTGTTCAGCCCCACTGTGATCTTTATGTACCACAGAAAGAAACCAGTGCAAAAGAAGGACAGAGAAGCAAAGCGGGGGTGAGCAATAGCACAGAGTGAAGAGCTGAGAAACTAAGAAAAATCTCAGTCCCATGTTTACATTTGGCAAAACAGTGAAAGAAGGGCAGAAGTGGATCTGTCTCTGTCTCTCTAACACAGTCTTGTTACTGTGTTCTGGATTCCTGGTTTTGACACCACCCTTCACCTTGCATCAGCTTTGGTTAACAACCCCAAGCCACAGCTCTCCTGATCCCAAGTTTAACAACCCTCTGGGGTTAAATGGGATTGGCACAGCTTGGTGAGACTGAGCGGGGCTGCTTGTTCAGTTTATGTCAACTCTCTATCCTAAGGGTATTCTTCATCAGAGCAACTCATTTTCCATAAACTGTTCTTTTAGATGCTTGAGTGATCACTCAAAGTTGGTCATATGACCAATCATGCACAACAGCTACACCAAAAGTCCAGGGAACAGAGCATTCATTCTCTGACGTCTTTGTAAAATAGATATAAATAGACATGGGCTATTTCACAACCAGGGGGGCTTTTTACTTCCTAACCAAGGATGGACTATCTATGGGTGAAAATAGCAGCCAGAGGGATTTATCCAACAGTCCTTGGACAGTAACGGTGCACACTTTTAACTTGACCCAGTTATGCCTTTTTCCTCCATTGATCATCAAAGGCATTTAAACAATTAGCTCAAGTGGTTTTAGATACCAAAGGTTAATAGCTTCAAAAAGTCACTGCCCAAAATTTTACAGCTGATCAGGCTGCATAAACAGCACTACAGGATAACTGCTGGTGATGGAACCAGTCCTGCTTCTGTATTTTCAGACCTCCTGTTCTCCTTCTGGAAACCCAAGGAAATCTGTCCCTCATCAGCTCTGCCCCCATGACAGTGATGGAAGCAAATTACCAAAACCAGCCTTTATGCCTTTAACAGCCCCTCAGAGCAAACCAAGCTCAAGTTGCACTGTTTGGCTGCTGAGACACTGGATTAAAAGTGAAATTGTGGGAATAAATTAGTTGTGACATTTGACGGGGAAGATTAGATTCCCAGAATCTGAATACAGAATTTGTGGACCAGGAAAGTGATACCCTGATGAGGTAAGAAAGGACTTCTGGTTTGCTTGTGGCTGTTTCTCCTCTTGCAGCAGAAAGAGAATTTTCTCCAGTCTCCTACTGGGTTTTTTTTAATGATCATAAATACTTTCTAGCAGTAACCATGCCATTTTTTCTCCCTGAGACTTCATCCCATTGGAAGTACATCCTGTTTCTTCTTATCTCATTTGCTGATTTTTCTGGAGTATTTTGAGTATCGGTGGAGCCTACGAGGGTTTGGATGAGAAGATCTGCAGGGACTGGAGGAAAATTTTCAGGACACATATGTTTTTTCAGTTCCTTTGACTGGCACTTGATAGAAATCTGGGTTCTTCACTGCGTGCATACACCGAGCAACAAGAACTGGGACATAAAAGAGGAAATGTTTGTGCAATTAAAACACACACACACACACACACACAGAGATTATGGAGACAATTGAAAATTGAAATTCCCCAGGGCATGGTATTGAGAAGACTGTCAGAGTGAATAGAGCTTTGAGGAGCAGCAAAGATGCTCTCCAAGGAGAAATCAGATAAAACAGTTAAGCATGAGAAGTATTCACAAGGGCATCCCTGATCACAACAGCCATTGCACAGGAGATGGATCAAATCCATATTATAACTGAAGTTAAACCTGCAGAGGGAGCTCAGAATTTCCTCAGCATAGGGGCATTTTCCCCAAGGAGGAATTTTGCATAAACAGTCTTTGTAGAGGAGATGGAGATGCTACCCAAGACAGCATGAACAAATTCACCTGAGAGATGCTGTATAAATATTTGAAATGCGAGAAAAGCTTAACACAAGAACTGTCTCAGACATGAAGGAATATGCCAGGCTCCCCTGGTTGGGCAGCAGGCAATGTCACAGATCTGTGGTGAAATAAAAACTAGGGTCCATGCACTGATCAATGACCTGTGAGAGATGAAAAGCCATCCAAAATCTGTCCTTGCTAAATCACAGACCCCATACTGAGGTAATGAACATTGAACCGTTCTGATGGAGACTGTTTTGTTGGAAACAGAGAGCCCACACAGAAGAGTAATTTAGGAAACCAAACATAGAGGGAAACTGCAATTTGCTGGGGGAGTCCTTGCAGAAGAGAGGCCAAATTGAACCCAAAGATGATCCCTTCTTTGCTCCTGCACCAGGAGTAAGGTGTATGAGTTCACATGCAGGCACCTGAGGAGGCTTCCTGAGCTCTTTGCAGTTGGAGGGACAGGGACTGAGGAGGTGAGAGCAGGATGAGGAGCGAGATGGGCACTGAGTGTTGTGACACCAGGAGAAAAGAGGCAAGGGGCTGGAATCTGTGTTTTAGCTCATCTGATGACTGCTGGAATAAGGAATCCGAGACAAAGTAACCAGCTCCCAGACACATGGAGGCATGTTGGAGAGAGCATCCGGGTGATGAATAGTGCCACATACAGTTGGCAGCCAGTCACCAGTGGTGTCTCCCAAGGATCAGTGTTGGACCCAGTCCTGTTTAATACCTTTATTGATGATCTGGTCAAGGGGATGGAGTCCACCATCAGTAAATTTGCAGATGACATCAAGCTGGAAGCAAGTATCAATCTGCTGGAGGGTAGGAGGGCTCTGCAGAGCGACCTGCACAGGCTGGACTGATGGGTTGAATCCAACAATATGAGGTTTAACAAGTCCAGATGCTGGATCCTGCACTTTGGCTGCAACAACCCCATGCAGCACTACAGGCTGGGGACAAGGTGGCTGGACAGCAAAAGGGACCAGGAGGTGCTGGTGACAGCAGCTGAACATGAGCCAGCAGTGTGCCCTGGTGGCCAAGAAGGCCAAGGGCATCCTGGCCTGTACCAGGAATGCTGTGTCCAGCAGGAGCAGGGAGGTCATTCTTCCCCTGCACTGGGCACTGGTGAGGCCACACCTGGAGTGCTGTGTCCAGCTCTGGCCCCTCAGCTCAGGAAGGCCCTTGAGACGCTTGAGCGCGTCCAGAGGAGGCAGCGGGGCTGGAGAGGGGCTGGGAGCACAAACCCTGTGAGGAACGGCTGAGGGAGCTGGGGGTGTTTAGAATGAAAAAAAGGAGGCTCAGGGGAGACCTTATCACTCTTTACAACTCCCTGAAAGCTGGCTGTAGTCAGGTGCGGGTCGGTCCCTTCTTCCAGGTAACCAGCAACAGATGAGAGGACACAGCCTCAAGCTGTGCCAGGGGAAGTTTAGGCTGGACATTAGGGAAAAGTTTTTCACACAAAGCATGATTGGGCATTGGAATGGGGTGCCCAGAGATGTGGTGGAGTCACTGTCACTGGAGGTGTTTAAAATAAACTGGAAGTGGCACTCAGTGCCACAGTTTAGTTGAGGAGGTGGTGTTAGGTCAGAGGCTGGATTTGATTATCTCCAAATAATTTCCAACCTAGTTAATTGTGTGATTCTGTGATTTATTTTGCCCAGTGGTTGTTTCAGGAAAAGAGGGGTGAGCAGGGAAATGCAGACTCTTTTATAGAGGTAGGAGAACACTGCCTTAGTAATGCAAGTTTTAAATGCCACATTTCTATTTTGTTTCAACTTTTTTATATATTCTCCTCTTGGGAATTTCCAAAAATTTCTTCTTTGGAAACTGCATGTCTTGCATGCAGTACATTTTCATTTTCACAGGACGCATTTAAATTCTCTCTGTCCTGTGCTAGAGCGAAGGGTTAATACTCCAATATATTCCAGTACTACAGTAACTCCAGCCCTTGTGAATTCTAGCAGCTGTTCCTATTGCAATAAATTAATTTAATTAAGGAAAATTAATTAATCAACAAGTAATCTGACTTGCAATCTGCCCCTTGATAAGCATTTAATATTGAGATTCAGGTAATCAGAACTACTTCCAGCATAGTTTTTAAAACCTGATAAAATGTTCCTGACTGGAGTTTTTTAGAGAAGCAAGGTGACTCCCAGGAGGGAGGTCATGGCTCTGCTGGGCAGTCACGTGCTCTCCCAGGCAGAGTAGCCTGATCCCAACTGTTGACTCTTCACAAGCAGAGAAAAAGAGGAAAAAATTATTCTGAGCTTACTGGGTCTCAGAAAGATAGAAATGTGGTTTTGTCTGACAGACAGTGAGATACAAGAATTTGTTCTGAGACTTTCAGAGCACTGCAAAGAAAATGGTACATAATACTGAGGAGTCCCCTGGACCAGCGTTCTTTTGGAAACAAAAAATCAAAGCCAGATCCTGGATTGGCAGGAGTCAGAATTCTTGGCCAGTGGTGTCTGCCACAAGCATGGCCAGGTGATGGAAGAAAATCTTTCTGAAAACACCAGTGAATGAGGCACAGACACACGTTAAGTCATTGTGTTGATGACATTAAAGGTCAAGGGGAAGAAGGAGACAGCTAAAGGAAATGAAATCTGATTTAACAATGTGTTTTGTTGCAGCTTCCTTTAGTTTTGAAATATTCCCATGTACAGTTCAAATCTCTGTACACATATCTATATGTCTAGCATATATATAGATAGATAGATGCATATATATAGAGAGAGATATATAGACATATCTAATAATTTCTGTCCAAGGTGAGAACCTTTATCAGAAAGGTATAATCATGCATTTCTCATGTAAGTTTAGTTTTGTTATGCAAAGGCACAGTTCTCTGTTCTGCTCACAAGAAAAGAGCATCCCTATGCTTAAAAGCAATGGCAGATGGGTTTTGATAAAAAAGCTACAGCACTCTATCTTCTGCTATCATAGAAGACTTTCAAACACTGCTGATGGTGTACCCCTTATCTTCAGAGGTAATAAGCCACATCTTGTGTCTGATATAAAGAAAACCATATGTTGTTTCCAGCAGGTCATTCTACTTTAGAGTAAAAAGTACACTTACTATTAAAAACAAAGGCAAACAAAAATCCAAAACACAAACAAAAGAAAAAAAAAGACACAAAACAAAATCCACATCCAAAGGAAGTTATTAAATTCAATGACTGTGCATTTTCCACCAAAAATTCCACAAATCCTGCAGAACAACCTCCTCTCCTCAGCAGCTCTGTGTATCCAGTGTGTGAAGGATTCAGAGACACCATACAAGTTGGCTACTTGTCAGTCTGTCAGCTACAACAGCCCAAATGAAGAACTGTTTTGCTTCAAGTTTCTAAGAATTTGAACCTACACATAGTCCTGAAGGCGTGGATGTGAAGGGTATTCATTGAAGCTGGGGGATTCCCTTTTATTTTAGCCTTGCTTGTAGATGCAAGGATTTGTTTGTCATCCTTTTAAATGCTTTACTGGAAAAACATCAGGACTGCGTTTCAGGATGGTCTCTCCTGCAAACTGAGAGGGGCATCTCCCCCTTCAGGATCTTGTAAGGGAAGACTTACAGTTCAAAACTTATTTTTTTACCCATATCTAAGCAAAATACATTTGCAAAACAAACACAGAATGCTTAACAATGGCATTCACATTCAAAGCCCATTACTGCAAACAGCCCTAAAGGCTCTCAAGAATTTTACTTTTCACATTGTTCAGAGAAAGGGTGTTGGGATTTGGTTTGGGTTTTCTTTTTTCCTGATTTTCCCCTGCAGTTATTCAAACTTTATGAAAATTTATGATATCAAAAAAAAAATAGAGTTAAGCAATTATATCCCTAATGTGACTGCTGTCTAAAGTGAGGCACTAAAAGCATTACTTATAACAAAAACCTATTCTGAAAGTGTTTAGCCACTCCAAGTGAATCACATAAAGTTTCCGCTGTTCAGCAATTAGAAAAATACATCTATAAGCAGAACATGAACCTCAAGGCCTGGGGCAACATATTAAAACAGAAACATTTATACACATACAGGCAGTTATAGCAATTAGGTAGGCTTGTTTCCAGGTCTGTAGAAGCAGCCACTCTTCTGTCAGGAGGCTGTATTTTTAGATGCAGAGAAATCGATCTGCTTAAAGCTTTTGTGGTTTTTATAGTTTGTAATGGGATACTGAGGCCCAAGTCCTATTTATATGACAAGAAAAAATATCACATTCTTGCAATTAGGATGAGACAAATATTTTATGTTCCTAAGAGGACTGCACTGTTCCATGCACTGATATATTTATGGCTTGCATCAAGAAAAACATTTTTCTTTGTAAAATAAACCATCAATTTTGCCTGCTAATAGCAAATGAATGACTAAAGCCCCATGTACTTCAAGGTGCTCTTCTGAGTCCTGTGGGGCTGTACTGCATGCAGACTGCTCTGCTACCATGAGGAATAAACCCTTTATGCTTTTTAATGGGATATTAAAAAGGGATTTCAAGAAAGAGGGGGAAAAAAGGCCAGAAACAGTGACAAATGACACTCTCCCTGCGGAAATTTACCTCAGTTATCTCTTGAGATTTTCCATGTGCTCCAAAGCAATAGACTAAGTAATACTTCTTTCCTCTTTCTGGTATTAATGTGAATTTAAATTTTTAAAGTTATTGCCTTCCAATTACTTCTTTTTAAACTTGACATACCTAGGTGTGAGTGAAACAACATCTGCTCTATTTTGAGAGAAAAAAATCCCCTGGACTCCTGACTTAGTGAAAATGAATATAGAAAAAAGATCTGAAATACGGCATTTACTGTACATATTAATGTTTAAAGGACTTGGATTTTGAAATACATGTTTTGGTCCTCTACTGAAAGAAATTTATACTTTTTGTATGCCAAAAATACACATAACTAATACTGCATCATGTCAGTTTAAGTATAAAAGAGATCTCTAAAATATATCGGAGGAAAATAGGCAATTTTTAGATGATAGTTGTCTGCTTTTCTTAATGATGTATTTTTTCAAATATATTTTACAAAACATTTTATCCTTTACATTATAATTGCCTTTCATTTTCCATTTTACAGAATTTTGTTTCATTGTGATGGAGCAGCAGATAATGAGAAGAACAGACCATCTTGCTTCTCATAGACCTTGTTGAAAGTATACAGACATTTGAAGAATGTACTTTGCTCTATCTCAGGAAGTCTGTACTTGTTATCTTGACACAATATTCCCTTTTACTAAAGTAAGTGTTAACAGAGTGCTACTGCATAGACAGAAGATGGTTAATTTATCATTTTGATGGTTAATTTATCTTCTAAACCAAGAAAATGGGTATTCTCATGCTAAAGCCCAAGTTGTTTCTTTATCTTGCTTGAAATTTGTGTGGTTTTCAGCAAGGTATGTCAAACCAATATCAACAGTTATTTTAATTAAGTCTAATTCTTGTTAGGAACACATTCCTATGGAATTTCTTTTAGTCTTTGTTATAATTTTTAAACATCAAAGGCCATGAAGAATCGACAAAATAATGCCACTGTCCTGCCTTTGTTAATTAAAAAGAAAGAAGGGGAAATGTGACTGGATTATAACAATGTACACAAAAAGGTAATCAAAGTGCAATTACAAATACCTCCTTAGAATTAGAATTAGAAATAATAAGCTTCTTCCAAAATATATATTTTTTTAAATTTATTTATTTTTTTTACCAAAGGCAAGATTTTAAAAGAGTAAGGTTTATTTCTTCAGCATAGACTAATTGAATTTTTACAGGTAGATAATTTTAAAGAGGGGTTTATCATTGCTCTTACACAGAAGCCATTACACCTAAGGTAACAATAAATAAATGGAGTTGAGGGTTAATATTGCTTACTGTTTGTCAATATTTTGCAAACAGGTCTCTGTTTAAAATGTCCTGTACTATTTGTTATAATTAGCAACTTTACCTACTGTATCAAGTGAACATTCCTCTTTCTGGTCACATTAGTTTAAAAAGTCATGTTGACATTTAAATACTTACATGGCCTTTTACAATGACAATTCCTGCATCAAATCCTGCATTGTTCTTGCAAATCCTGCAAAGTTCTTGTCACAAGTTTACTACTATAATAATGTTGCTGTTGTTATTGTTATTATTGTGACTGTCAGTGTTGCTAACAATAATGTCAGTATCAATATGAATTTATTCTTTATATTGGCATCATTTCAAATCAACCACTTGTGGCCATGATCCTCTTTCTGACTATGAAAAAGCAAAGCTCTCATTAGAGATCCCAGCAAGTTTTCTCATTTAATCTTCTCATTAAGGAGCTGTGTTTCAACAGCCACAAGTCATTTGGAGACTGTGACACCTTTCTGACCTCTTCCTCACTTGTCATTTCTGTGCCAGAAAAAGACATAGACCACTTTCCTGAGTGTCTGGGAGCAACAGGTGGCAGAGATACCTAGACAATCTAAACATAAACAAAATAATTACCATCTGATTGTCACCAACTTCACCTGCCTGAAACTAATGTTGGCATCCATTTTCCTGTGCTTCACTCAGTTCCTACAGACATATATTTACATGCACACTTAGGGACATTTGTATATGTACTTAAACATACAAATGCAAGCTTATTTACTTGAGAGGGCACATGTTCCTTTAGCTGTTCCTTAGCTCCAGAATGCCCTCAGTAGCCACATCCCACCCATGAATAAGTTTTCTGGGTTTAGAACTCATGTAGCAGCAAGCTAAGGGCGGAGGGAAACAAGACACATCTGAATCCAAATGCAATTAGGCAAATTTCAGAATTCCTGTAGGTCACGTTTACCAAGGAGCAGAAGTGTGATTAGGTTTAATCAAGAGTTTGCTTTGTTAGACCTTTTTATTTTTATTTTTTTTTTCTGTAATTAACTACAATGGGGGTGCAGGCTTTGATAAGGGTCTGAGAGATTTATATGCCATTTCCATACACATCCTTTGTATTTTAATTTAATTCAGTTTGAGAAAAGGCACCTGGACATCTCCAGTCTCTCTGTGCCCTCTGGCAGCCCCATTCCCAGGGTAAGCACGAAGCAGACATTAAGCACAGAAGAGATCTGAAGCATTCCTGAACAGCCAGGAAAGATTTGAGAGAAAGGCTGTTCAACAAAAACATGCTGGGCATATAAAACTTCACTAAATAATAGGATTACTGTGTAGAAACACCCCACTTCTATCTCTCAGGCTCACAGTAGCTACAAAAAGAAATGGCAATAGTGAGTACAATGTTAGAGTTGCAGCCAGAGTGAAAGAATAACGAATAAGCATGGTGTTAAACTTAAATCAGGCTCCCAGCTGGAGTTCTGCTGTAGTCTGCCAAGCACAACAGGGAAGAAGGCAACAAGGACACCAGACTGGAGATCAGAGAGGAGGTGTCTGTAAAGAACAAAGGATACCCAAATAGTATTGTTGGCTGCAGACACTGCACTGATAAGTCAGGCAGCATTTGGAAAGAAGAACTCACAGGAGGAGAAGAGAAAGAAAACGAAGGTGGCAGGGATAGAAGAGAACAAAATGGTACAAATGAAAGATAATGAGGAAAAGGCAGAGTTGTAGTGTCCTTCAGCATTTAATGATGAGAAATCAGTGACACATAACTATTGATCAATGGGCAAAAAGAAGTACAGAAAAGAGAAAGAATGCTGCTGGAAGGGTCAAACGTCCTAAGAGAGGGGATTAAGGTAACCGAGACCTACTTTAGTTTTGCAGATCCTTGGGACAAATGCCACTAATGTAATGCCACACTCTCTGTGGCATGACCCACATCTGTGTCCAACCAAGTGGTGATGGACCACTTTATGAACCAGGTCAGAGAGTTGATGGGAAAAGCAGAGAGAGGCAGGGAACTTCTTCCCTCACAGTATTTCTTGGAGGAAAGTATAAGGGGATGTTGCCTCTTGCACCATCTCATCTTGACCTGGACTGACTTGCTGAGGGGAAAGCAAGACAGGTTCTGAATAAAAATGTCCCTACAAGAATAATAATCAGTGAGGTGACACTAAGGACAGAGACTCTAAGCCCCACATAGCACAGTGAGAAGTAAAAAGCAGAGTTTCTGTAGAAGAGTTGGCATAGAGAAAGAAGTCTGTAGCCATAGATTTTCCCCCAGAATAGTTTTCTTGAACTACTAAGATATTTAGATCCACTTCCACTGGGAAAGTCCCCATGTTTTTTCAAAAACCTTTCACAATTACTTGTAATTCTCTGCTCTCCTAGGCTTCTAACACTTAGACATATTTCATTTATTAGCAAAATTAATTTCAATTGCTTCAAAGTAATGAGCAAAAATACACTCCCTTATCTTTATTTAGCTCATTACTGGATAAATCACTTCTGCAGGCACCAGCTTGTAAGTGATGCAGAGAACATATGCATGCCTTGTCCTTTCATCCTACCCAGTTCAGTCCAGTAGGGCAGACTTCATGCTATATACCCACCTGAGAACACTGTTTCCCATCTGGATAAGTTTCTCCCAAAGGAAAGGAACCACCTGGGAAAAGCTAGATTTCTTTGAAGAGTGGTAAGCAAAATTAAATATTTGTGCAGAGAATCATCAACATAGAGATGTCCTTAGAAGGTTTTTCCCAGGTTAAGTTCCCTACAGAGCCTTTCAAAGACACCAGCCTAGGGAGCAGTCAGTCACATGTGTTCTAAGTGAGTCCATGGACATCACAAGTCAGCATGTCTTCAGCTTTATTTAGATGGAGCTGGCACATCATAAATCAGGAGCCAAATCACTGGGATGTTGGCTCTCTGAGAGCTTTCCCAAGCCTTTCCTATAACAAAGCACTCCAAGGATTGACTTGCTCAGATGCAGAATGACACAGGTTTCCAGAAGTTCAATCAAACTGAAATTCTCTGGGGTCTTGGACTATGATAAAAGCTCCCCAGTAAGGTACTGAGTAAGTATATTTTCCTAAGTACTCTGGGTATTGCTCCTTCATCCTGATTCATAAATTATTGATTCCTCCCTGTTTTTCCTGGTGTCTTCTTCAGTGGAGTCTTCAGATCTGTGATGTCAAGTAACCCACAACTGGCTGTCCCTGACTTATACAGCTTCTATGGTTGCTCTTCAGAGGCACCATGCAAACCAGGGACACTGAGGAGGGGCTCATTTCTCTTTTATACTTCCCAAAAATACAGTGATGTATTTCCTTTATAGCCTGAGATCATAAGCAGAAAAGGAGGAGCATTCAGGTAGAATTTGAAAGCATGCAATCTGCCTGGTTTTCAATTTTCATCTTTCTGGAAATTAGGTACATATAGTTCCATAATTACTACATTGTGAAAAGTTGTGTTAAACAAAAATATTACCTGCTATAATATTTAAGAAAAAATCCATCTGCTCTGTCAGCTGGGTCCACTTCATATGAGATAGCCTCATTTTTTAGTTGTTTGCTGACTTCAGGATCAGCTGTCACAGATGCTCCATTTCCATGTTCTGTGAAGTCCTCTTCATGCATATTAGTCTTGGGGGAAGGATGCAATAGAAAAGTAAAAAAGTTAGAAGCTTTCAGGATCATTTGATGAAAATGAAACCATTGTGAAAGTTCAGAAGTTCAGTAAATTGTCATTGCAACATCTGTGCCTTCAAGTCATATCAAGAAACTGATGTTCTTTATGTAATCCAGGTCCATAAACCACACAAATTACACCTGCTGTGTTGTATCAAGACCTGGAACTACTCTAGGCCACCACCAAGTAGGCAAAATAGATCAAGTCACCACAGAAGACAAGCTCAAAACCAAAAATATAATAAGACTAGCCTCTGCCAATCCATAAACAGCCTGGTCTGACTTTTAGAATCTCTGATTCTAAGAGGATACTGACAACCAACCAAATCTTGTCTTTTGAGATGAAAGAGTCTACTTTGAATTGTTTCAGCGTGTGCTGCAGCATTAATAAATCACCACGCTGTGTGACATGTCAGATAACACCAAGACAAACTCAGGCTTTGTCCTGTCCCTGCCCTGCCTCTCATTGTAACCTTGTAGACCTCTGGCAAAGACCTACACATATAAGAGACTTTGGTTAGAGAAACAAAACACCATTGCTGTTTGGAGAATGATGGCTTCCCTTTCCTGTTTAAAATATTCAGATGGAAAATGCTCTGTCACCTTCCCTGTGTAGACAAGATCTTCTACAAGAGCATTGGGAAAAAAATGCAATAATTTTATCTGTTTGCGCCCCAGAACTTTGATCAGCACATCTCATTCCAAAAGATGTCAGTCTCCCATTCCAAAGAGAGTTAAAAGGCTCAATTGTGAGTCTTGCCATGTTTGACAATAGAGCCAGCTTGTTACATCAGGATACAGCTTTTAATCTGAACAAAATCAAGCTCTTGGGGTTATTGAGTACCTCAAAGAATATTGCCTGTGTTCGTGAACAGTTACAGGTGATAAAAAAATCTAGAAGTACAGCTCAGATGTCATTACCTGTGAGCCAGTTTCATAAGCTTGACTAATTTATTCAGGATTTTTTATCTTGGGAGATGTCAATCCTATAGCTATGATAATAAAAATCACAATGTATGCTTGAAAAAATATTAGAATCATAGCTGTTTCCTTTAGTTATGCCTAAGAAGTTGCTAGTTGAAGTAAAAATATCACTCTACATTTGCCACAAAACACATATAAACATATAAGCATTTCTTTCCCTCTAGTCACTAAAACCATATAGAAAATCTTTCGGTGTTTATTCCAAACTTTTTTCTAGACTAAGCCACTGAACTATTATCATCTCTAATCTTTAGGGCATTTTATTCTTGGTTCTTGGATGCTTCTCCAAAAGAGTCAGGTTTGCTAGTTTTTAGAGGGTATTAGCCTTCCTTTCACCATGGCTGTGTTGCAGCTGTGGTGGATTTATTGCCCACTGTAGTTCAAAAGGGCCTCAACCCCATCACCAACACACCAGATACATTTGGTCTGCAAGTGCCTGAGGTAGAGAGCACCAGCCAAGTGGCCAGGCAGAGCAGATGATATCATTCTTAAGGGAGCAACATCAAACCCACATAAAGCAGGGAAGCATCAATCAACTGATTTGACCAACTGTACTGTTGGCTTTGGCATTCTACCTTGTCTAGCATCCTTCTCTAAAAAAAGCTGAACTCTGCTTTGGTCTTTCTGAATACTTGACTAGATCTCTCTAATTTGAACTTTATTACCAGTGTAACATGTAACACTAACTTTCAGACATGTCATTTACTCTGCAAAACAGCAAATTATCAAAAGTCATATCTTGCATTGTCTTACCTCAGTGTTTAGTTAGATGACATTTCCCACTAGGTTACAGGTTGTACTAAGAGTACTTGAGAAACAGAGTACTTAAGTAATGGAGAGACAAAGGTCATCATCACTTCTAAGAACTTTCCTCTAGTCAGACAATGAGAAGGGGCTTTAATCACATCATATAAAGTGTCTACCACACTGTACTGTGAAATCACTAGCCCAAAGAAAGCCACATTCAGTTAAAGATTTCAGCTCTTAGCTACCCATTGCAAATGTTGTTTAGGAAGCTGTGAGCTTGAACATCTTATCAAAAGTACAGGATAAATAAAAAAAAGTTGCATCGCAAAGAAAACTGGTGTGCTAGGATTCCATCCTCATAGTGATATAGTCTCCCAGTTTGGAGGGTTTCTAATTTAATAATAGAGATATTGAAATGTTTGCAAATATGTTTGCAAATATGCAAGTATGTCTATGCATACTTGTTCTGGAAACATATTTGTGAATTTTTTAATCCCCTTTTCAGAGGATTTTGTAAGTCTCAGGGAAAACAAAGGTTCCTTTCTGCATAACGGTGTGCAGGCCCAACTTACCATGAGAACCAATGGTATTTTATCAGTTCCCCATGCTGCCCAGGTAATTTTCTTATCTACTGCCTCTCCTTCTGCTTTTGGGTCATAAATTCTTTTAGGCAAAGACCATTTTTACGCCTAGGTGTAAAACACCATGCACAATAGCATCTTGGTCCATGACTTAGTTCCTGGTGCAAATAATAATCTGGCTTTTAGATCTTAGATGAAAGGGGTTTTCAATCTCTGTAAAGAACAAGTTAATTATTGTTATTTCTTAAAGGACAGAAGCATAACCAAATAGAAAAAAAACCCAGAAATACAAAGGCTGACAATGCTTTTTGCAGAAACCTAGAAATATTAAAGGAGAAATAGATATCTCATATTACTTCAAATCAAAGGGAACTTAGGACAAATGACCAAACAGTGATGTTTTGTTAAGCTGGAGTCATGAAAGCTGTTAAAAGCAACTGGAAAAGGCTTTATTATCCAACACCATCCACAGAAGGATGGTATTATT
The DNA here is from genome assembly GCA_013401135.1 of Cettia cetti. Lineage (NCBI taxonomy): Eukaryota > Metazoa > Chordata > Aves > Passeriformes > Sylviidae > Cettia > Cettia cetti. The sequence continues at coordinate 54,239 of VZUI01022831.1, forward strand.
TTTAAGCCATCTGTCAAATCAAACTCAAATTATTTCCAAACCCATGTTGCAGGGCATAGAAATAGTATCAGACGCTTTATATTAGCTTGATATAAGGCTAACTGGGTTAGTTCACTGTCTGCAATAGTCACTGTCTCTGTTATCTTGCAAATTTAAATGAAACAGTAAAATTCTAAAGTAAAGGTAAAGTAGTGAGAAGAGCAGTACATTTTCTGTTTTCTGATAATACCATCATGTTCTTTGATTTTACTTTGGACAGTAAAGTGATTCTAAATCTCCAAAGCACCCTGGTAAGTTATTTCTGTTGATCCACAAAACGTAATCACGAAGTCTTCCGTAGCACATATTCTGTGTTCCTCTGACTCTTAAAGCTATTTACATTACTTCAAGATCAAATAAATTTCTCAACACCTGAGCATGAAATTGCAGTCTAACTCTTGCTGATAGGAAAAGAAACTACCAAAAAAACCCAACCAACCAACCCGCCCCCCCACCTACACATTAAAAAGTGGCAGATCTTGCTAGAGTTGATGATGACTCCCTTTGCCCTGGTGCACTCAGATCCAGACAGGGGCACATTGGCAGCCAGTGGCATAGAAATGAATTGTCGAAGACAAGGCACCTCAGGCTGGTTCTCTGGGAGGAGTTTCAGCCTGGAGAAGGTGGCCTTTTCCAGCAGGAGAAGCAGAAAGCTGTTTCCTTAGCCCCTCCCCTAGCGTCTCTGACTGGCCCCATCCTTCCCCTGCCCAGGTGGCCAAGAGGCACAGCCAGGTGAGCAGTGGGGGAAGCTGTAAGGGGACTGGAGAAGCAGCAGGTCATCACATGAGGCAGAGGACATACTCTGCTGCCTGTCAGGTCTCAGAGGGAAGTGGAAGCCTTGTATTTAAGGAGAAAATAGGAGGAGGAAGAAACTTCAGGCTCCTGCCCTCATCTCTGCTCTCCAAAACTACTGTTCTTTTTCCAAGCCTCTCAAAAGCTCTGCTGTTCTCTCCAGCCTAAATAATCCATACACCTATTTCATATACTCAGAATTATCTAAACCCAAAATATTTCCTCTTTTCTCCTCCCATTACCCACCTGGAAGCCTCTTTGCAAACACTGAGCTTTCCATAGAGAGCTGAATGTGCCTTCCAACTCAGCATATTCTGATTTAGAATTTACTCTGCAATTTGACTTCATAATTTTCTGTTGAGCATGACTCCTTCTTAATCCCCTGCTCTGCCTTTTGTGTCTCTTTCTTTCTCTTCTCCTTTGTCATTAGAAGCATAACATTTTTTCCCCAGCATGACTCAATATTTCAAGCCAAAATTTGTTTTGGTTTTTTTGTTTGTTTGTTTGTTTGTTTTCCCTCCAAGCACTTCATTCTAAACTGGCTGTTTGTTCAAATACAAAGCATCATGCAACCATAGATCTTAAACTTCTTCTTGTCCCATTATGTATTTTTCACTCTCCAGTGCACTATCAAGGAGATCCACTTCTTTGCTTTTCTCTTGTGATCTTTATAGAACCTCAGCCTCAAGCTCAACATTGCTGCAGCAGTCCTGCTCTTTGCCTCCTGTGGCACTCCACTGCTGCCATGGCCCAGAGCAGAAGCATTACGAGATGAATCCAAACCCACAGGGCTGAGAGTACCTTCTGAAGCCGCTGATGAACTCAAGGAACAAGAGGGTGGGTTTAGAAGCCTTATCCTTCCCAAATGAACCCAAGGAAACTTAAGGAAGTGGCCTCTTTCACCCCAGAACTGTTATTCAGACTCAAGTTTCTCACGGGGCTATGTAGCAAACCAAAGCTGAGCTCATGTTTGTCATCTGATGACTTCATCAGGGTTTTTGCTATGGAACTTTTCCTCTGGGTCAGGGCAGAAAAAGAAGATAAGGTGTCAGTATCAAGAGAATTCTCTGCTGTGGCTTGACAAGATGCAGTCTCTCCCATTGTTGGAAGTTTTCTAAATGTATGCCTAAAATAAGGATGAAATCCCTATCAAAGTATCCACAGCCCCAAGATGCACACTTTTGTGGCTACAGCTGGCAACAAGGACACAAGCAGAACTGTTTGCTCTTACTTTGTCATTCCTGGATTGGAATACAGAAAGATATTAAGTTTGTCCAAGAAAGAGCAGGTGTTAAGTCTTCCATTTTTACAGATAATTTTAGACTTGAAAGAGTAACAAAAATGAAAAGCTTGAACATTTGAGTTGATTCACCAGAGAATAAACTTAATGTATTTTTTATAAAAAATGTCTTTGTTGTACGGAAATATTTATTCCTTTGTAAAAAGGAATTAACAGAAAAAGGAAAGGAAAGGAAAGGAAAGGAAAGGAAAGGAAAGGAAAGGAAAGGAAAGGAAAGGAAAGGAAAGGAAA
>VZUI01022832.1:0-83684 GCA_013401135.1 Cettia cetti
GAGGGGGGGGGGGGAAAAAAACCCAAACCATCACTACAATAAACAAACAAGGAAAGAAAAAATATGCTTAGAAAATAAACAGTTATTCAATGATATTACTAGAAGAGGAAGCATAAATTATACCCCTATTTCTGTTCAGGTGACAAGACATAGAGATGTAAAGATTGCTTTTAAGTCAGTGAATGAATTTATGTAGATTCATCATTTCAAACAGACAGTACAAATCTTCTTTGTGCTGCAACTCTGTAATTCTACCTTTGTCAACTGAAGACAATAAACTAGAAAGATTAATGTACATTTTGTCTTCAGTAGTAAATGCTATTGTCAAATGGGGAGAACTTTTTATTCAAAGAATTGGATCAATAGTTGACTTTGTTTTGAAGCATTTATTTAAGAAGCTACTTAAAAAGAATGAAGTTCATGCTCTTAACATCCTTAAAGAAATCACTCAAAGGCAATTATTCTATTTGCCAATCTAGCGGTCACTGCCATGTAGCAACAAAAAGCATGAAAGCTAGATGTGGAAATCCCTTTGGGTTCCAACAGTGCTTTCTCAGTGGACGAAGAACAGTAGGAAATTAAAAAGTGAAATGCACTTTAAAAAATCTATTTGAATATTTTAAACAGGTTGCTTTGAATAGGTGAAGTTTCATCTCTAACCAGTAAGCTTCAAGGTCAATGAAATGAAAATGACAGATGCGCTCCGTGCCTGAAAGAATGCCCCCAACTTTAGGTAGCGTTTAGTGAGCCGTATTTAAAAAGTTGACCGCCTGTTACTTTAATCTGTAGACTCTGTGTTCAGCAAGTATTTGTTCAGAAGAGCTCAGAATGTCTTTGACTGGAATAAACTACTGCATTTTCAAAATATGGGAGGTTAATGACAATACTGTTTTATTAATGATGGGCCTGTAACGACAGTTGTCCACATCAGTGAGATGACACTGAGTGACATCAGTTAAATTTAGTCTGACACACTGTAATACACTATGTGAAATTTCAACTGTTTCACAGATCTTAAGGAGAAATTTCATTAGGAGTAAACTCTTATTTTTATAGAGATTCTAAGAAAAGGAAGCACGTGTAAAGCCCGTAACGAAATTGATCCTATATTAGCATATTATATTTGCTTCCATTGAAATTAATTAATCAGGCTGCTGGATACATCTTAAAAGAACTTTGACTAAGTCAAGCTAATAATCAGTTTTGGTGGCTACTTAATGTATTGACTGTTCACTGGAATTATGCAAGTAGAATATTATTCTGTGTTCTGGAAACTGAAAAATATGTAAGATGAATAGGAATGAGTAACTAAAGTTAAGAGAAGCAGGCATAAAAAAGGAATAAAAAAAAGGAAGACAAAGCTATAAAATTTTAGTTTCCTAGAATTTCATCTTGTGTTGTTTACTTGCCTTTATTGGCTTCTTTCATCACTTAAATCTCTGTGATCTCATTCTTGGCATTTTGGACTTTTAAAGGGCTTCAAATTGAGACTGCTAAAAAAAAAAATAAGTAAAAGGAGCCCCCAGTGCCACCCACACACACTGATACAACCTTAAAAATAGCTTGCTTTATTTTGTCATATAATGGCCTGGGTTTTGTCTGGACTCTTTAAATTGCACTTCTAAGGGCTTAGGAGCTGCTAACATTGCATGTGGCTGCTGATACACATGCCATGCAGTATGTTGTATTTCAGAAATCCATCTGATGATCTCAGCAGAAAATTAAATGTAGATGTTAATATTTTCAAATCAGTCAAATCTGAGAAAGTTCTGGTTAAATATCAAGAGAGACACCTAGTCAGTAAGGAGTTTCTCCAAAACAAGCTTTTTTTTTGCCCTTGGCCATGTTATCTGTGTAGGAGGCTTTTTACAAAAAAAGATGGATTTTTCTTCTGGTTCACATCCGAACAAACAAGTTTCCACTCCTTTTTCAATTTCTTTTCAGGTAGCTGAAATGCTTTTGATCACAATTTATAAATATGTCAGGTAAACCTGTGAGTAAACTAGCAAGAATATATCGAGCAGTTTGAGCTTTAAAGTTGTGTCAAAAATCACATGTTGTCATGTTATAAAGACTCAAGAATTCTTCATTGGCTGCATGTTATATTTATGTACAGATAGCATTTAATATGTTATGAAATCTTAATTGTTACAGTTTGTTAAAGATTTAATAGGTTTTTCAGCTAACCAGAATTTGAAATATTTTACTATGGTGAGCATTTCAAAGTCAAGAAAAGATTGGAATTCTCCCTTTTTCAGACCCGATAATCAGTGCATGGGATTTAGCTTACCTTGTCCAATGTTTACTAGAGAATTCAGTCCTTGGACAGTTCTCCAGTTTATATAAACAAAGCTGAATATATAAAACTGATTAGAAATGTGCTAATGTTTTATATTTTAAAGAAAATTGATGCCAATAAACAGGTATGTAATAGGTTAAAAAAATATCATACAATTGGATAAAAGAAAGAAAATCTGTAGCCTTTTAAGAAAAGGCTGCTTTGTTGGAAGATGATGATTTGCTTTCCTGTGAATTAAACTTTTAACTTAAGGTGATATGAATACATTTGTATAATGAGTTCAGGGTCTGACAACCTCTTGCTTTCCCTGTTTGGTTAGGGGAAAATTATTTCTTCTATGAAAAAATATAGCCACAGGGTCAGGTCAATGGCTTCTTGATAAAAAAAAAAAACAGCTGCCTTTGATAGTGGGAATTGTCTGTTTCTGTTCTGGTGACTATGAAGATCTTCAGCTTCTCACCTCATTGCAGTCTACAACTTCCTAGACTTTAGGGGCACAGTGGAGAGGCAGGTGCTGATCTCTCTCTGTTGACAAGCAAAAGGACACAAGCAAATAGAATGAAGCTGTGTCAGGGGAGGTTTAGGTTGGACATTAGGAAAAGGTTTATTGCTGAGACCAAGGTCATCACTGGAACAAGCTTCCCCAGGAACAGCACCAATTATGTCAGAGTTCAAGGAGGATCTTGATGATGGTTCTAAGTTGTATGGTTTCAGTTTTAGTTTAGGAACAGGTAGTTGGACTTGATGATTCTGATGGGTACCTTCTAACTTGATATATTCTAGGATTCTGTTCTATGAAAGATACGGATATCACATGGACCATTATTATTATTATTAATAATAATAATAATATATAACTCTAAAGGAATTGTGTTGCCCCATGTATCACCAGTGTCCTTCAGCAGCCAGGAAGAGCTTCTTATCTGCGTCAGATTCACTGGTAAACTTTTGTGTACATCACAAAGGAAGCTGAAAAGAGTATAGTTTTGTATATTTTTGAGGATACTTGAATACCATTCACTGCAGCAATATTTTGTAATTGTCATAATCCTCTGGCATTTGTCCAGAAGATAGCACTGCCCAGGTCAGAGTGGGTTTTTTGGAGACAAAAAAGGTTCCAAAGTGGTGAGTTTATGAGCTTGTTGATGGGTGGCCTACTGCTTCAAAACATGTTGGAAGCTGAAACTGATGTGCATTGGATTATAAATGTTCTGCTGATCCTGTTTGAGGTATCATAGAATCATAGAGTGGTTTGAGTTGGAATGGACCTTAAAGACCATTTAGTTCCATCTCCACCCCTGCTATGGGCAGGGCCCCCTTCCACTAGACCAGGTTGCTCAAAGCCCCATCCAGTCTGGTCTTGAACACTTTCAGGAATGAGACGACCACAACTTCTATGGGTAACCTGTTCCAGCCTCATCATACTCACAGTGAGGAATTTCTTCCTTATGTCTAGTCTAAACCTGCCCTATTTCTGTTTAAAGCCATTCTCTCTTGCCCTTCAGCTATATGTCCTTGTAATGAGTCCCTCTTCCTTGCAGGCCCTCTTTAGGTACGGGAAGGCTTTTATGAGGTCTCCCTGGAACCTTCTCTTCTTCAGGCTGAACAACCCCAACTCCCTCAGCCTATTCTCATAGGCTCTAATCATCTTGGTGGCCTCCTCTGGACTCACTCTTACAGGTCCATGTCCTTCTTATGCAGGAGACCCCAGAGTCAGATGCAGCATTCCAAGTAGTGTCTCATGGGAGCAGAGGGGCAGAATACCCTTCCTCACCCTGCTGGCCGTGCTGCTTTTGATGCAGCCCAGGACACGTTTGGCTTTCTGGGCTGCAAGTGCACCTTTGTCAGCTCATGTCAATCCTCTCATCCACCCACACCCCCAAGTCCTTCTCCTCAGGGCTGCTCTCAATCCCTTCCCTGCCCAGCCTGGATTTGTGTCTGGGATTGCCCACACCCACACGCACAACCTTGCTTGTTGAACTTCATGAGGCTTGCACAGCCCCACCTCTCGAGCCTGCCTGGTCCCCCTAGTGTATTCCTTCCCTGCAGTGTGTCAACTGCACCACAGAGTTTGGTGTTGCCAGCAAACTTGCTAAGGGTGCCCTCGACTCCACTGTTCGTATAACTGACAAAGGTGTATAGGGGTCACACCCTATATATATAAGTATACACTCTGTTAAGCAGGGCACCTCAGAAGATTAATTGATGTAAACATCTAAGAAGAGATGAAGACAACCTTTCTAATTCTCTGGTATAGGGAAATAATTGAAAGTGAAAGACATATGCTACAATTTGAATATATATATTCAAATATATGTAATATAAATGCTGCCAGTTTAACTATGCTTAAATTTTCTTAGACTATGAAGAATATGAAAACATAGACAACACCTTTGACCCAAACTTTGTTTTTACTCTTGTTGTGCCAGATGTTGAGTTTTAATCATTATATGCTTGTCTATGTTTAAACTTCACCTTACATGGCCAACAGCTTTTTGACAGGAGAGGTGTCTTTGATTTAGTTCAGTCTGTCTGCTCTTACATGGTTTTGGAACATCTTCTACAACTCATACTGGAATTTCGATGTCCCTACTGAGTGCCTTACACCCACTTTAGAAAAAAAAAAAAAAAAGCAAACCAATCTCAGAAAAGCCATCAGCAAGACTTCAAAGGATTATGAACATATGAAATCCAAAAGTTGCAATGGCAACTGTCGCTGTAATAGTGAGGGCTTATGTTAACAAGCAAAATTTGAAGATGAAAGCTCATCTATAACAGAGGTGTCTGAAAGAGAACTTAAATATTAAAATTACTCTGAAGTAATACATTTCACAACTGGAATTTTGATACAATGATAGATATTAGACATCTAAAAATAGAAAAGAAAATGTTTGGATTTCTAGCACTTTTCAAATAGATGTTATAATTTTCATTTTAGTTTATTTCTTTTAGTTTTCTGAAATTGTTGTACCTGTTGGCTTCATATAAAGGGATGAAATCACACTTTTTTACTTTCAGCACTGTTGGATCTGAAACTAATAGTTTTTCAGGCATGTAGTCTGTATTGCTCCAGTGTGCGTCGACAAATAGCTGCTAAAATGAACTGTTTGCAGAATTGTATGTATACATAACCCATATATACATATATATATAGAGAGAGTGAAGTTACTACATTGCCACAAAGGAGAACTACATTCTATAATGTTTTAATGTGGATATTCAAAACCACTTTCTTTTTCAAATCCTAGTAATCCCATCCTTGGTCACAGACTGCCTAGTCTTCAAATATTTCTCCATGTGCCTATTTTCATTAACTGAAATTTGGTATGCAATTTGTTTACAGCTATGGGGGAAAAAAGGATGGTTAGACTATTTCTCTTCTAAATCTAAAATATATTATTTCTTCAATTTTTTAAAATTCTCTTTTTTCATTCTTAAGAAAAAAAATGGGATTTCTACATAGGAATTATATTTAGTAGATGTATAACTAGATACTCTATATGTACTCATTTCACTTTGGACTCTATTGGGCTAGATAAAGATGAATCAATCATTGTTATGAAAGTCTACATTTACCATTGGACCAATGTTTTTAAGTTGCTCATACTTACTGTTGGTAAAGAGTAGAAGGTCCTTAACATTAATGTGGAAGACTATTGAAAGAGGTTAATTTCTCAAAGTTAAACGTGTTCTGAATTATGTTCTCTGAAGATTAAGTGTAAATAGATATGAGATTGTGACTGAAAGGGAAATTAAAGTAGAGGAAGCTTAGTAGCCAGTCAAATAGCCACTGTACTATGAGAAAATTAGCTTCTAAAACCCCAAATTTATTGGGCGACAATACTAGGACACCAGTTAGAAAAAACACACATATCACAGTGTAAAATGTAGGCAGGAAAATATATTTGATACAAACTAGAAGCAGAAGTGAGACCAGGGAACAATCTCTGGTTTAGCTGAGGGCATAACATTTATATATTGCATTATATTAGGCAGGATGAAAAAGGATATCTCCTTTTATATATATATATATATATATAAATGATACCATTAAAATTTTAAGAAAACTAAATTGCTAGTAGTGACAAGAAAAAAGTAAGTGTTCAATATCTATTTCATTTCTGTTTCTGGAAAGAAGTAGGAGATTGCATTGTACTTCATAATGATGGTGAAGTATTTTCCAAGCAATTAGTTTCTAAGGAAAGCATTAAGCAGTATTTTTATGATGAATATTTCAAAGCAGCTGATTCAGATGAACTGAATTCAGAAGTAGACATATAACGTATTCATTTTAGGGGAATCTTGGAATACTCTAGAAACTCCTGGAAGCAGTGAATGTAATATTTAAGCTGAAAAAAAAAAAAAGAAGAAAGAAACCCAAGCAACGTGACCCGTGTTGTAAAAGAGAAGTTAATAGAATGGTGAGGTGGGTTTCTATACATAACAGTTCAAAAGCTTTGAGTGCAGAGCATTACTGCTAGAATTCAAAGCAGAAGGTTTTTGGAAGATAAAGTCTTGTCAAACAAATGTGAATTTTTCTTTGAGAATGTTAAAGTTTGTCTGATAAAAGTAAGTGCTTTTGTACATCTGCCTCAGTAGTTGTATGCTTAGAAATTAGATACACAATCAACACTTTCAAAATTGGGATTGTACCCTTGAAAATATTTATCCTCATAATAATTAAAAGGTCATAAAATAGATAAGTCACTATCACACATACACACAACACCACATTGCATTTTTCTCTTTATTTGTTTTATGTAGAAATAAGTAGTGGTTAGGAGAACAGAGATTAAATTGTTCACATGTATAGTATAGATAAAAATGATAAAAAATATTGTGTCACCTCTTTATGCCCAGGGAGTAAAATGAAGCCAGAAAGTATAAAACTTATAGAAAAGAACCCTAAGTTCTTGGAAATTGGAGAAAATGTCTCATTTTCTTTCTAGTGGAGCAACACTTCATAGCTTTTCTGACGATTGCCACTAAAACTCCTTACAGTGTAAATACAGTAGGTATTTTTCTTTATGAGATCAACTATAGAACAAACTCCAAGAAACAATGATAAATTCTGTGCCCCTTCAGGGTCTCAAAGAAACCCTGGATCTGCCTTTCAATTAGGTGCAGACTATGCTTTAATCAAATAGAACATTTAGATTTAAGTCTGAGGAAAACACAGGGGCCTATGATACATTTGATTCTTTCTATCCTTGAATCTCTTTTCCATGTGGTTTTTAAATATTCAATTTTAATTGCTTTAAAATAAGTTTGTATGAGTCATATTTGAGCACCAAATATGCATGTAACACACTTTTCTTGTAGTGATATGTCTAATACTACTGTTTTCTCCTCATGCTCCCCTTTCACCTTCTAATAATCCCTTAACTATTTTTGAAAGATTTTAGAAGATTCTAAGCCTTACACATGTATAAAACTGGTCACGGTTATGTCCATATATTCTAATATTAAATTAAAATGGATACTAAATATTCTAACATTGCATTAGAATGGATACTAAATTATTTTATAGATATGTTAAAGTTTTAAATTGAGAGGTAGTTATTACATTTTTAAATTTTAGAGCAAGGACTTGTGTTAGACGATTATAATTTCCCTTTGAATAATATGAAAGTAAAATATACAGTATTAGATCAGATCATCCTCATAAGATTTTTTCACTCTCCTTTTCCATCAGCAAGAAATATCATACTGGGTAGTTGCAAAGTAAGTTCTCCATAGAAGATGCTTTTTATTCTGCTGATATCTCACCCTCACTAATGAAAAGTCAAGGATGCCCAACAGCCACATGTGAAATCATGATTTCATTTGCCTTATTTGTATTTCTTTCTTGCTCCCATCAAGGTATCTTTGTCCTACATTTTCTAAATTTCTGTGCTTTGTCTCTTTCCAATGAACCATGGCTTAATCAATGGAAAAACTCTTCCTCTTCTCTCATGAGCAGTCCTAGGTTTTACTGTCAAAAACATTTGAAAACAAAAAAATTATGATTATCAAAATTATAATCAAAATTATATTTTATATAACTCTTACACCATATAATGTAAATATATATATATTAGACCTCATTAGTAGAAGATACTCCTGCTACACTTTCTGTGTATAAATTAAGCAGAAATTGCTAATTGGTTTTTAATATTTTCCTATATCATACCCTTTTAAAAAAGCAATCCTTTTTGACTGCTGTTATTCATGATTTTGGGGTCAAAGCTAGCCTAGGATAAGTAGATTTTCTACTCTGCAGCCTTTTTTTCATTTTCTCTCAACTACTGCATTAGAGCTTATAGTTCAGCCAGATGACTCCAAGGCTCCAGCAGAATTCATGAATAACTGGACCTAGACCTAATGAAGTACAGCTCTCAATTTATCTGTTTGTTCCAGTATTTTCTTCTTGCTAATGTTCAGAAGATTTATACATTACTTATTCTATCTTCTGGAGAAAATAAATTCTTTACTTGATTTTTTTTTTTTTTTTGCCATGTTGCATTTTAAAATCCAGCCGTACCACCAATCTTTTCTTAACTTTCCTTTGTCTTTTATTTACACTTTCAAGAATTGTTTGTATCTTTAGCTATATGCTTTTTCATGGTCTGCTGTGGCATTCTCCTAATTTACATCTTACATTTTAACCTGCCAGAAATTATGCTCCTTTCTAGGGAAGAAGGATTGAATTATACAAAAGAAAGATTGTATCTGTCAATGACAGAGGAAAATAGTATATTTATGGCTTATAACACATGGATCAGTATATTTATTCATTGATTTATAGTACTTAAGTATTCTTAACAAGAATTCAGTAACTTTCTAGACTTTCCTTAGACTGAGGGAGGGAGGGGTATCTGCCTGGGGAACATCCTTTGCAATATAACGTTTCTAGGAGACATCAGATGAACTTTTATTTCAAATTCCACTCCATTAATTCAGCTTCACTTTGGAGTTTTCTATAGAAAGAAGAGTAAAATTGTGGTAAATTCATTTCTAGTTGCATTCAGAAAGTAATATTTTCTACATAGAACCATTATGCAAAAAATCACGAGGTACTTTAAGAGATTGTGTACAAATCTAATCCTTCCACATTTGTCCATAGATCATATAGACCGACATTTTAAAGCTTTTTTGGAAGACTTAAAAAAACCAAAAAGGATAAGTATCTGCCTGTAGCGTAAAAACCTTGTGTGATATTTGCTGTTTCAATGGCAAATGGAATTTAAGGGAAGTCTGTTTGTGGGGAATGACACTTGTAAGTCAGTAATATTATGTCTTTTCCTTATTTGTGGGATAGACATAATTTCTTTTTCAACGTCCCTTCATCATTCTCTTTATAGTCCTATGCACAAGTTTTTTGTCATTGAGCTGTTCTCCATCTTTAGGACAATGCTTTATATACAGAAAGGAACATTTTAGTAAACTTTAGAGGAAAGCAGAAATTCTGCTAGTAATTATGTTAGTTTTAGAAAATATCAATATAATGTTGTCCATACTTAATGGTTGTGCCTTGTAGACCTCAGGTCCTGCTAGGACCTGATGAATTCTTTAGAATGAAGGAACATAAAGTATAAAATAGAATATATTAAATTCAATTAGCAAATTGCATTAAATATATAATTTTAGACCAAGGTAATAATTTTCTGTCTTCACAGAAAAGTGCAAGAAAATGACAGTATTTTAATGATAATATTATATAATTATTATATAATTATATATATATTTATATATATATTTTATAATTATTGTGTATTTATATTATTTGTGTATAATTACTTTTACTGCCTTTTGCTATTCAAAACTTGTTTTTTACAAATTACATGTTCTAGCTACATACTAGCATTTTTCTGCTGGAATGATTGTACTCCTATAGTAAGATAGGCATATTTAAGGTCTTCTGAAATGTATGTTTATATTTTTTATATATGTAGAAATGTAGAAATGCTTATGTATATTTATACATATTCTTGCAATTTTTAGATTTTTTTTGTTCTTGCAAAGAACTTCAAATGAAAACAAAAAATTAATTAAGATGTATCTAAGCTTTTGGCTGGATCCAATGCTACTGAAAACAGTCATATCAGATAGAAGTGTCTTAACATGAAAATAAATGCTTCAGGTCTCTAAATCCAAATTGCATTTCCCAGTGTCATTGCAAAAGCCACCAGACAAACTTGTAATATTTAAATAGCAGGAGTGTCATGTGCATGGCATCCACAATGTTGTTAGACCTTTCCCCTATAAATGTTCATACTAGTGTTGAGATCAACCTAGTCAAAGGTTTTGGTGTCCTGGTACTTCTGTGGATTTGCATTGTTCCACAGATCAGGCTCTGTGTTAATTCCTGTATATAGTGCAATTGGAATTATTATAAAGGAATCATGGTAGTAATGGAAATAAAAGAGCTGGTTCAGATTTAGCACTAATTACAATGGCTGTGGTTGTTCTACACCTAGTACTATTATCAGATCAGGAATTTATATATAAACTCTGAGAGATCTCATTTCGTGTGTCTGTCCCAGTTGCTCTACACTGTTCCATATGACTGCTTTGCATCCACGGAGCGTGAAGCATCTGGGAAACATCTTTAATACAATCACTGCTTTGGCAGAGTGGTAACAGATAGCTTAGAATTTCCTCACTCGGGTACTGGTAATGCCATAGCTGCATAAGAAATCCCTTACTACTTGGTATGAAGTTGATTATTTTATTTCAGTAAGTTAATTGCTTTTATCCCCTTCTGTCCTTTCCACCTTTCCAGTGTGTCGAAGTCTGAAAAAAATCTGTCATGAACAAGAGGAACAAAAAATTAAAATTGAAAAGCTTAAATGGGCTCTGAGACAATGGGAGAATCAGAGTGCTGAGTACTGTATTGCTTATTGTTCAGCTAATTCTTAAATGTATTAAAAAACAAATACTGAAAACAATGTACTATGGCCAATGATTATGCAGAGTATAATGAAACTATCTCACTTAGCAATTATTTTTTTTAGATTGTTACCTGATTTAAATTAGATAATAATTTTCAAGCTACTACATTCAGTAGTAGTTGGTCATTGTCCTCCTACGCACTAATCCTTCAACTAACTGCTTTTCCTCCTATTTCATATGCTTTTTTCCCTTTACTCTTTCCTACTTGTTTTTTTCAAGAAAGTAATAAAGAAGTGTGAATCCTTTCAAACCTGTCACATGGTGATTGATCCTGTCTATTTACCAATTCAAAATACAATTTTAACACCTCCAAGATACTGAAAAAAAAAGAGGTTCATATTCAATCTATATATTGATACCCAGGTCTGGGGGTTTTTTTTGTAAAGAGACAAAGCCATCACTAGCTGCCTGAATGTGCTAAAGAAATGAGAATTTGAGGGAAGAGCCACTTCGACTTAACCCAGGCCAATGAAGTTATGTGAGTTAAAAAGAGAAGCAATTTAACAAATTGGCAGAGACCATTACTGTTTCTCATACCAAGGTTATTTGTGTTCTGACTTTCAGAATGTTGTATGTTGCCTCAAAGACCCAGTGTCTGCCTCCCAGGAATTTTCCTGTGTCTGTCCAAGGCTGAGATAGATTACAGAAATAAGATAATTTATCTTTATGTCAAAACAAGCATATATATTTAACATATTACATTTTCTATTTTAAAAGTGGCTAAAGGGCAAAGTCATTTTAAAAAATCAAAATCAATAGATAAAGTGGTATTGATTAAAGCCTTTTAAATTTACTTTTAAATAAAATTGTAGACCCAATTTTGTAGTACTTACAAAAATATCAAAGAGTCAAGTCATTAAGAACATTCAGAATCTTAAGAACATTGAAGAATTTAGAAATCATGCTTAGGATTTCTGGGAAAGATTTCTTTATCTTCCCACTGGAATTCATGTTTTTCAGAGTACTTATTTCTTCTTTCACAAAACAGGGAATATCACACAGTCTATCACATATTAAGGAAAAAAAAATTGATTTAAAACCAGTACTTGCTGGTGTTAAAACACTTTAATCTCCCTTTTCTGCTTTTTACTCCTCCTGTAGGTGGAACTACAGATCTACATGTGAAGTCATTAGGACAATATTTTTTGTTAACATTTAACTAATGCCTTATTTTTTCAATTCAGTGATTTGGTGAGCCATTCTTTATTTCTTAATAAAATTAGGAATTAATTTAATTTCTTTAAAAAAAGAATGTTTTTAACTATTTGATTAAAACAGTAAAAAATGAAAAAAAATTTTTAATGGTTTAAATTTTGGAGTGCATACAGAATATTGGAGAGTTTTTACTGTAACCTTTGAAGAAAAGATATAGAAAGAATACACAACTATGCTCAGATTCAAAAGGTTGTTAAGGGGCAGCACTTACTATATTCGTTTGTACTTTAGAAGCAAATAAATTTTGGGTCAAATATTTGTGGACTGATTTCCTTTTCAATTTAGATGTTTGCAACATAATGTGAAGAAACATGTTTCTTTCACTAATTGTCTTTTTTCCAATGTTATCACTCTGCGGATTATAAGAAAGACTTTATTAGATTCTAGTTTTCTGTCCTAAGAGGATTTTTTTTAATGCTTTCTTTTAATGTGATGGGACTGGTTTGCTGGTTTGTTTTGTTTTTTTTCCCTAAGTGTCAAGTCTCTGCTTGTTAACTCCTTGCAATGACAATTTAATTTCCTTCCTTCCTTACTGGAAGACATCAAAGAATCAGACATTTTTATCTGAATGTCTAAAGGCAGTGGTAGAACATTCTCTGAATGTCTAAAGGCAGGTCAAACGCTACCTGTTGAACCTGACTTTTCTTTACTCACTTATACCTTCTTACTCTGTGAAAAGAGAGCCTCACAAAGATTTAGACAGTCGTTAATTTAAATTAAATTTCAAAAATCCTGAGAGAATCTGGCTGAAAGTCCTTCAGAATGAAGTGTGTATTGCATGTTCCAATGCAAGGAAGCTGTCTTCAATAAAGTTAAAGGGGGAAAAAAACCCCTAACTTTTGGGATGGAATGACTTTCTTCCTGATATGAAACTAGCAGCTAAGAAATCCGTTTCTTGATTTTTCTATTGATTTCCTGCATGGTTTTGCATGAATAATGCTTCAGTTCTGCAGAGTTCAGCCCTGCTCCTTACATGCTACTCACCTGCTTGTATTGACTATTTGTGAAGTGCAAACTCCAGTTTCTCTGACATCTGAAAGCTGTAGAAGATATAAATTCTGCCACTTATTTATTCTGTTTTTATTTAATGTAGTGTAAAAGAGTACTGCAGAACAGTATTCAGAGACAATATGATGACTCTTAAGAAGTGAGCAGCAAGTATTGGATTTTAAAGTCTGAATAAACAGGCATGGATGAGGCAGCCAATACTATATGTAGCAATAATAATGTTCAGAATCTCAGCGTACCTATGTCTTTGTGTTCAGGAATTTTCAGGCACTTGAAATTTCCATATAAAGAAACAATGCTTTCTTAAGTGGCCTAATTCCACTGAAAATAAAGGGTCAATAATTAAAACTACTGCCACACAAACTTTGATTCCTTGAAAGAAAAGTTTGGGTTTTCAGTCATTCACTAAGTTGATGTAACAATTCATTCAATAAAAGGGAACTTACTTAAAACAAACAAGCAAACAAACAAACAAAAAAAGAAAAAGGAAAGCTGTTGCTCATCAATATTATTGTATCACTCAGAAAAGAGTTAGGAAATCAACTTGAATAAAAATGATTTGTCAGGAGGAATCAGTGGTCTAATCTTAGAAAACAGTGACTTCATTCATTTAGACTATAGAAGTTTTTTCACATGCCTCGGAAGAATGTGTCTGGATTTTAGCCAAGTTAATCCAGAGGAAATGGAATCTTTAACCTTTTAAAAGTTTATAATGGTCCTTCTTGCTTTGTAGTCACTAATACCAGGAGGCACAGGAGGTAGTTACGGCCTGGCTGAGGGACATATGTTGCAGCAAAGCTCATTAGCTCTGTTGTCTTTAGCAGAAAGGTTTATTACTTAGGGGTTGATCTGTGGAAAGAGAAAAGCTGCAAGAAAAGTACTGAACGTTGTGTTGTGTTTTGTATGACTTTAAACTTTTTTCACATATGATTGGGCATTTGGCTCATGATCACTAGGGGTTTTTGGGCTGTCCCAGCTGTTCCAAAAGAAACCCAATTACTCAGTCTGAAAGTCACATTGATGTCACAGGAAATATATTGTAGCAGAAGAGAGGAGGACAGTCCAAACTTCTGTGCAGCTCTTTTCATTTGGAAGGACTACTAGTCTTTATACAAGGCTAACTGAAAGCCCACCAATATCTTCTCTTCCTCTGGTCAGCCCGGTGAATGCAGGAAAGTTCATTCATTTCCATTTGAGGAACAGGGAAGCCTGCGGCACTGTGGTGCAAAATATTATTGTGAAACTTTAGAAAGGCATTATAAGATAAGCAGAATTAGCCACAAATACTGAATTTGCTACACTGTAAACTGCCTTATGCTCAGATGTGCACAGTATACCTGTATCGTGTTTCAATGGATGGTAAGTGCAGTATGCCTTGACTATCTTGGAGGAAGGCACCAAAAGATGTGAGTTTGGCCATATTTTCCAATCATTGTTATAGCCAAGTTTTTGGGATCAGGACATGAGTTTAAATAATAACATTTGTGGTTGTTTAGGGATTGTGCTGTTAGGAGGATGTAGTCATTCAGTGTTCAGGTATAGCAGAAGCATTGCCTATGCAACTGAATTTCCCATATGGGGAGATTGAACTGGGTCTCATGAACACATTGCAGTGTTCTGAGGGAAGGTGCTCAGTGCGTGTCTAGGGGCTGTCACTGAAGTTACATGGTTTATATTCTAGTATTTTAAATTGGGATTTATGCAATGTGGCAGCATTTTCACAATGTGTCTCTAGCTGAATGATATCAAACTAGAAAAGCATACCATAGGCTTGAGAAAATTTTCCTAAGTGCAAAAATGCGAGTGCATGTGCTTGTGTCGCTGTGTTGGTTGGTTTGGTGCCTCCATTGTCTTACCTTCACAGAAAAAGTAGAAGGATGGTGTGCCCAAGGAAAGTCATCAATAGTAAATTGAATGTTATTGACTGAGTGAGCTACCAATTCACAGTCATCAGCAAAAAGAAGCTCCCTAATGAAGAAATCAGCCACACGTGTCTGCAGACTGAACAACTTGCATCAGTAAGAAACTGAATAAATATAGCTCTGCCAGTGGCACAAAGTGCTTCCATCTGCACAGTAGAGTGAACAAGTAAAAGAGTACTGAAGCTCCTTATGATATTAAAGATATTCTTTGCTTTTCTACCTATCTTACCATCATCTTATTACTGAGACTTGGGTATGTCAGAAATAAAATTTGTAAGGCATTCATGGGTCTGCAAAAGTTCAAGAGACCCCTATAATTCACATTGTCAAAATGTTTCATTAGGTCAATGGTCAGCAAGCAAAGACAGTAATTTGAACTGATCCTATTTGAAAAGGATCATGTGTATAGTGCTCCTTTCTTGATAAATTTGCATGCAAGTTTGGGAAAGACAGATTGCACAAAACAGAACTTCAGTCCATCACTTTAGGTATTTTCCTAGCATTGGAGAAAAGAAATGCCACAATAATTATTTGCATCATGATTATTTGTAATAGATATTGGTGGTGTCTTTGAATTGCCGTGAAATTGCCTCCTGCTTTCAGATAATGTGAGAAGACCATGAGGTGTTTGTGTTGCTTTTTCAAATGCATTTTGCCATCATGTCTTTTCCAAACCTGTATTGTACAAAGTCACTGAGTGTACTGGTTCGATGTCAAGACTTTGTAAAAGAAAGAACGTTTTTGATTGAAAAATTTGACAAGTTGTCTTGGCATTTTGAGCACAGGAGACTACAAATTTCAGTCTATGACAAATTTCTGTCATTCTCAGAACTGTGACTAAGGATATTTTTACTCTACCCTTCTACTGCCAAAGCATGGTTTTAAGTTTGTTAAGGTTACATCTTGTAACAGGTGAAAAGATATGTGTGCTGTCATTCTCTTACCTATGCAAGAAATATATACTACAGGTACAGAAACTGCCCTGAATTGGTTGATATTGACAAATACAGATCAAGTTTTGAGCTTCTCTTCTCTAGTAAATGGTATTGATTTCTTTAGATTCAATGTTACCCCAGAGTGCTTTCAGAAAATATGTTGGTTTTATGTTAATTTAAAATGTGTTTATACCATTTTGTCACTACTATGTTAATGAACACCTACTTTCATCATGATCAATATGGTCTTGGGCATCTTTCTTATGTGTCATTTATGCTACTATCAAATCTTATTACCTGCAACTGCTGGTTTGTTGTTTGTATTTTCAGCTGACAATCCAAAATCCACAGCAACGCTTGAAGACAGAGGTATAGTTTCTGAAAATTGACAAGAGCTCAGGATAAGTTAGAGGAATCGAAGGGGAAAATAACAGCAAGCAGTGTATTGGTTTTTAGAGTTTTAGACTGAGGAAACAGTCTCGGTTTTTACCACAACTATCTGAACAAAAACAGAATGAAGGTTAATCTTTTGAAGTCTCCAAAAATAAAGCAAAACGTAATTTTAATTCAGAATGAAACATCTAAACAAACTGATCAGTGTATATCTGGCACAACTTAAATAAAAATATGTAACATCCATATATGTTCAATGATATATTAAACAGTTTAAAACTAAACAATTAATAATGTTTTTCTGACTTTTTTTTTAAGCAACTGGAAGCTATTTTAAAGCTTTTCTAACATCAGTTTGGCAAGTACAAATGCGTTTATGTTTTATATCAGAGTTGTCTGGTCTCTATCATTTTTGCCAAAAAGGTGTGAAGCAATGTGTCCATCTCTGTGCACCTTCAAAAGATTGAAGCAGCCTTCCAATCCTGTTACTCTGTTGCTGGTGAGTTACCGATGATTTCTCTTCCAGGTGCAGTAGAGCGACACACTATGATAATAATATACAGCTAAAATACAGTAAAGAAACTTGCGCTGTGCAAGTAATGGATAATATGCATATGTACACCATATTTAAAATTATATCCTGTCACCTTTTTGTATAACATCTTTTCTATTGAAACAACAAATTGAACACTAAGGTTCTTGGTGCTATATTCAGACACTGAGTTATCAGTCCCCTCTTCACTTACTCCTTATATTTTTTATCATTTCCATTCCCTCTGTTCATTCTTTTTGATTCTTTCTGCAAACAAAACATCCTCACTGGGTATCAATCTCCCTTCTTTTTTCTTCTTTCCTTTTCCCTTCCTCTCTCTTCCCCCTTCTTCTCTTCCTCTTTCTTCTTTTTCTTCTCCCTTTCTTTCTCCTTTTTATAGAAATAAAAAAACTACGTGGAAAAAAAATCTCAGAGGCACTGACTGGTAAGTTTTTTTTAAACAAAATGGAAGGAAAAACACCAAGAAAAGAAATAGCAAAACATTCTTTGATGAATTTCAGAATAAACACTTGTTGTGGCAAGCTGTTCTGATTACTAGGAGAGATAAGGCCATACCTTTCTCCTGTATAGCTAACAAGTGAGATTTCACTTCATCAAAAAACCTGAAATGGGTGATATACTATACAAATTGTATGTGTACCAACTTATGAGATGACATTCATTTTAATGTTTTTTTTTGTGTTATTATGCATTTAAATAACTGATGTTAGCGGTTCTCAAATGGTGTTCCATGGTCCATAGGAAGCCTCTTGATCACTTAGGACTGTTGTCCTCCTCTCCTCCTCCAATCTTAACCTGGAGATGGAGAAAATACATGAGATACCTTTTCAGTAATACTTTACCAGACAGAAAATTCTTATATTTATTCTATTGTCCAGCTCTTGGATGAGCTGAGTTGGCATATGCTGTTAGTAATGGAGAAGGAAGAAAAGGAGGGACATTTCACTAAGAAAAACTGTTTTGAGGAAGTGAGTAAACTTCCCAAGCAGGGTCACTGTTGCCATAACAGCCACAGCAGCTGGACTTCACTTCTTCCTTTAGACTCTTGGACTTTCATTAAGTTGCAGTAAATGGCTCTGCTGGGTGATACAAACATGGGCATGTGCCTCTTTCTGGGTTTCATGCCAATGCCATTTAGAAAGAAATTTTTTGGAGCTCAGCAGGGGTACCTTTTCTCCTTCTCTTTCAATGGGGTTACTTATATCCACCCTCTCTGCTTCTTTCCTCTCCCTTCCCTTCAGGAAAGCAGAGGCAGTGACAGTAGCACAATGAAGTGCTTGGCTGTGCCTGCAGCAATTAGCTGCTCAAATAGTTGTTTCTGTTCCCTAGAGAAAAGCTAGTAAAGCAGATGAAAGCATCCTGTGGGCTGGGCTTGATCCATGGACTACCTGTAGAACCTGCAGAACTCATTAGCATCTTCTCCATTGCTTATAGTCTGCTAGGTGTAAAGGTATATTTAATTTAATTTTAAATTTTCTATTCCTTTAATGAGACAGAATGTGTTTCATAAGGACATTACTTGCAATACAGAGAGCAGTTTTGTCAGACTAAAATGATGTGTGTCTTGGACAAAGTGCTTACTAGAGGGTTTAGTGGAATAATTTCTACTGCTAGAGAAAGCTGTAAGAAAGTCTACTGGTAAAAAAAAAAAATCAAAGAATATGCCAAGTAAAATCTTAAACAATGCTGTATTCGAAAAATACAGCATAATTTACTAGCTGCAAAGAAAGCAAGGACGCCATGTTTGGGTAAAGATTCTCCTTACCTAAGATTTATTATTTCTGAAGACTGAAAGGCCATATCCCAAGAACATCAATGGAAGTTACATGCAACATTCTGGCAGACTTATACTCCAAGACAGTAGTTAGCTACCTTCTAAGGTGTTATAAAAGATATTAGAGAGCTAAATGTTCAGTTAGTACTGTAGCATTTAAACTTGAGCTTGGGAAATTTACATTCAATAAACATCCTTGCTAAGTTCTTTTCAGAAAACAAGTCTCATGCATTTTTATGTGCTTCTGTATTATTTAATATGCTACACCTTACTTAGACTTAGTGAAGGTTCTGAAAGAAAATAAAAAATACAAGTGGGATAGTTTTTAGATGTAGCTTGCCAAATATTATTTTGCCCAGGTCATGTGTAGTGTGCCATCATTAGTGTTCTGTTCTGGAAATTTTGTTGTTGTTTGGGTTTTTTGTCTGGTTGGTTTGTGTCCTTTGTTATGACCTTGGGTCTCAATCAGCTCATTAAAAATTAAATTGCTTATTATAACCTGGCTTCATTTTCCACTTTGATCAGAAAGCACGATAGGTTTCTTAAGTGGATTTACCCATAAAATATTCTGGTAATGAGAATAGAAGAGGCAAGTTTAATAACTTTAATATCAAAACAAAAGCTACAGAAATACCACCCAGAGGATAATAACAAAAAACTCCTTGAAATATAAAAATTCTGGGATTTAGCTTATTAAATTAACAGTTTTGACAATTTGAGTATAATTTCCACTTATTTCATGGCTAGTTCTCATCTCCCATCAGCCTGTCATTATGGCAGGCATTATTTTTGTACTTTAATAATTTGAATTCAGAGAAAAACTGTTTAAAATCATAGAAAAAAATTCTAAATTGTGTTAATTATCCATTTTTAAGAGTTTTGCATTTTTGCTGTGTTCACTTATTGCTTGCTGTGCAGGAATACTTAGATAATATATCTCATAGGCATTTCGTCCCACAAAGATTTGGGAATGGGCAGTGATAGAAACATAACATAGCATAAAAATATTTGTAATGTGAAAGCCAGCTCCACTTAGCCTAATTTCACTAGTCCCCTGAATCAAGTTTCTCACAGGCCATAGGGGAAAGTATGAGAGTAGGAAAAAAATAAAATTATACTTGTCCAGCATCTCTGTGACCCTGTGATCTTTGTGTTGCCTATATAAACAACAAGGATCTTAAAGCAGAATATTTCCATGTAAACACAAGTGATTGAATTTTTTAAATATTATTGCCTTTCCTTTAGTCTTCTTTTGTTGTTATTATTTTTAATTATTCCCTTTTCATTAGTCTCCCTTTTCAAAGGCTTCAGTCAATCTGAAATGACAACAATTGCCTGCAACTAAAGTGACCAATTGCAAGTCATAGAGGATGAATAATTCAGCCATGGTTCTGGGTGTTGATAACACACTGAAAGTTTTTGCAGTAAGAGATAGAAAATAATTCATAATGGAGGGAATTGATCAACAGTGACTATAAAATCCTAAAACCAGTCTGTCAAATGTAACTTGCACTTGCTAGTTCTAAATGTACGAAGATCCAAACCAAATCATTAAGAGTAAGCTAAGGAAGTTAAGTTCTTTAAGTTATTAAGAATAACTTAAGGAATTTTCTTACTAGTAAGACAGCTTCTGAAAATTAAATTAATATTAAAATTAGTTTTAAATAAATACAGAAAGATGAAACATTTATTTTAGGATGCCATCATAACATTACAGCTACTAGGCTAGGGTTGACAAGCTTAATATTTGACAAAGGTAGTCATTTGAACACTGCTACCCCACCTTGAGAAAATAAAAAGGCTTCAAAACTGTCTGCCCCAAGTGACACTTTGAAATGAGATAGAGAAAGTAAATGGTGACTTGTCAAGTCCAGCTGAAATCCCTGAGCATGCCCACATGTGGCAAAGGAGGTAACAGTTTCTTGCTATTACAATTTGTTTTTCAGTCAAGAAGCAAGTAGGATTTTTCCTTCTTTACCATACTTTCATAGTTACCTTCCTTTTTTTTTTTCCTTTTTTTTTTTCCTTTTGTAAACACAAATTGAAGATGTAAAGACTGAGTATGCAATACTTTTCAAGAAGTTTATATTGTTTTCAGATTTCTGTAAAATGTTAAAGGTGAGAATTTGCTTACTGTCATTCAAATCTTTTATAGATTTGAAACTTTAGAATTTCAGAACTTTAAGAAACCTTCTTTTAGAATTTTGCAAGAAAAGTTCAAGAGAGAAGCAAAATCTGTTTTCCCGTTTGTAAATCTCTTTGCTACTGTCCGGAAAGTTATTGAAATGTGATTGTTTTCTTCAAAGCATGTTGTATTATAGAGGGTCTTTTCATGATATGTATATAATAAAGTGTCCTTTTATAAAAAAAAAAACAACAAAAACAACCTAAACATTTTATTTTAACAAATTATTTGAGTTGAAAAACAAAGCTGCTTTGTGGATGGAGTTTATTAAGAGTCATCAGCCATCTGATAATGTAGCACATTTTATAAGCTCTGAAATAGTCTCTTGGTATTATTTCTTGACTGAATTATTCACTTCTGTAATCTGCTCTTCATGTATATATTTAAATGAAGATATTTTCCTTGGAAAATCGCAGTAGCCTAAATAGAACTCTGATTTCTGTAAATAGCTTGAATATATTTCCTCACATGATGTATACACTGTATGCAGAATAATTTTTATAATAAATCTATTAGAGTCTTTCATGTGTGCAAATATGGAAAATGGTAAGTTTTTTTAATACGTTTGTATTATTTATGGTCATAATTTATTTTATGAGTTATTTCATATATGGCAATACTCATGAACATGCCAGTGTTTTTCAGTCTTGGGCTGAGTATTGTATTAAATAATTACTGTTCAGAACAATATCCTGATTCAGGTCAATGATTTGAAATAAACTTTGATCAATCATTAATAAACTGCACTTCATATATATTTTATCTAATGCAATGCTTTTGGCTGTGTTCTGTATTCATTGTGAGTAGATCGCTCATTAAGGAACAATTATTCTGTTCTCAAATTCTCCAGCCACTGCCATTCACAAGTGATTAGATTAAACTAGTTTTAAAATTAGGAAACAATATCAGTAACTTAAGGAGAAGTAACAAACAAAAGACAGTTAAAACCCAGATGATTAAAAATTAAGACGTACATGAATATATAATAAAATTAATGAGACACGTATGCATATGCACTTATGTATTTGCACATACAAAATTATATATATTTACATTTACATGTAGGTTTACAGAGACAAAGTAGAGATATTCTTTAAATATATAAACAAATGAATATGTATTTTCAATATTTTAAAAAAAAGGGTTAGTACCTAAAATAAGACTTTCTTTCCTTGTCACGGGAAATATCTAGAACTGTCTTTATGGTTTGCTCCATATATCTAATACCTTGTAATAAGTGTACTGCTTTGTTGTCTGCATTGGGTTTTCTTGTCATTGTTTAGGTTTTATAAATAAAACCAAAGGGATTTTGTTATATTGCAAAGCATTAACTCTATCTGGCAGCAATCAGATTGATTGTTTCTCACACAGAACAATCGCACTTGAGTTAACTTCCAGTAAAAATATAACACTTCATAATGTCTCTGTTTCATCTGACATTAAGGTGTATGCTCATATGTAAGCATGTGTTCGGTCCGCCCCAAATCAAAGCTCCATAATTTTCATTTAGTATCTGAAGAGTTAGTTTTGCTAAGGTGCTTGCACTTTTCCCATTGTTTTCAGTTATTTAATGATTAGACCTTTGCTTTTAATTTAGCAGGAAAAGATATGAGTTCAGAAGTATTTAGTTGCTAGTTAGTGCCTAATGTTTAATGGAATTCTTGTCTGAGTTTAGAAAAGTTGTATTACCTTCATTGCCCCATTTATAAAATAATCAGCTGTTTCACCTTCCTTTCCACCCCTTACCTTGTGCAAGACTGAAATTTGTTTATCTCTTTTCATCCAGGAAGAGCAAGTCATCTCAAATTCTCTCCTGGTAAAACAAAACTCTACTCTTTTGGCATGAGGCTTGCACTTCATTATTTTTGATATAAGCCTTTTAAAATTCTTTCTGTGGGTAGACCATGTTCAGCTGACAGAGGGAACATGCATTTCTAGTGTATCAGATTGTTCTGAAACTATGAGCAGTTTGAAGTAACATGAGGGAAGGATTTGGTCCATTGAGTCAAATCAGTTTCTGATTACTTTTCTTCTTGTGGAGACTACCCTGTTGTGTTGAAATATGTCCCTGCAATGCCATTCTGATAATCGACACTCTGAAGAACCACTGGCTTGTTAAAGGGCAGATAGCTGAAGGACCAATAAATTTTTGCTCTTTCTCTTCCTCCATCTACTGTCCTAATAATTGCCATTAGGCATTAAGATTCTGTATATGGAAGTGTCTTTATTGTTGAAGCAACAATAGTTGCTTTCAGCTATTCTAACATCTGAAACTGGGGTTCACAGTTGTGTGACTTTACTATGATTGTTATCTAGATTGTTGTGCTTTTCGAAATTATTTCCTCTGCTCCTTTCTCTCCATTTTGACACTTTTATTCTGAATCTCCAGTGAGGCTGTGTGACATTCTGCCATTTCCTGCTGCTCTATAGAAAACATAAACATGGCTATACCTTTCAGCTTTCCCCGTTATCCTCAAAACTGTACAAGAGAATTTAACGTCTGGTGTTTTTTTGCCATGTCCTTTATGTGCTATTTTTGAACTTATCTATACTCACCATCTACACTTTATGGCAAAATGGTTCCAGAAAGATGCTACATATTTGAAAGACAAATGCTATCATTCTGTAGAATCAATATTTTCTTTGGCAAAAAATAATAGATTATACATTATTTATATACTATATTGTACTAGATTGATTAGAATTTGCATGAGAGCCTTTTAACATGGCACAACATACATTGATATCTAAGGTACTGGAGAGCATAATCTCTTTTTTCTTTCTTTTTTATTTTTTTCCTTTTTCTTTTTTTTCTTTTTTACTAGGAAAAAATATTGGCTTTGATACTTTTCAAGGTCAAAAACTTTTCAAGTGACCTCTAAGAAAAAAATCATTAGGAGAGATTTCAGGCTTTTGGAAAAACTTTCTCTTATTCTAGGAAGAAAATTTCATTTGGAGTCAGAAGCAGAACATGGGCTCTTTTACAGTGCAATTACTTAATCAGTACTTCTGAAGATTAACCTGAAATACTGCATAACTGAAGAAAGCTCATTTTTCCTTACAAAAGTGAAGCTCCATTAATTTAAACTTTAAAATAAAGTATATCACTTTAGCTACAGTGCAGTACTCTGCAGTATCTAATTTCAATCAGTAAGAATCTTAATATAATAAAAAATATATTCTAAATAAGATCCAAAAAACCACGATTGTCAAAGGATATACTTTCAAGGCCATGTTTTTAGTGACATTATTTAGTCTTTGGCGATATTTTTGGTATTTGTTTCGCTTACTCAGAAATTAAGATGTTTGTTGTCCTTAGAGCCATTTCACTTAACAGTTCAGATGATTTCCAGTTCAGTTTAAGTAAAGAAAAAGATTTTTCACAGTGCAACACAATTTTTGCAGCTTTTTATTTTTTTCACTGCAAAAAGAACTTGGAGTTCAAAGCTGACATTTTTCAAATTTTGAACCTCACTGAGATTTTAATGTTTTTGTAAGGTAACAAAAGGTATACTCTATGCATTGAAACTGGACAGTTATTTTGTAAATTCACATTTAACTATGAAAAATTACTAATGTTGTCCTCAGTGTGATGCAAATGCCTGCCAAAAGACCTGGTCTTAAAAAGTAATGGAACCAACATTCTGACAACTGATCTGCAAAGTTTGTACCTACTCAGACATGCATTGGCTGTTCCAGAGTCACTGGAATTAATAGAGGATCTGAGGTTTTAACTGCCATGGCAAAGGAATCTTGAGGCACCCTATTGTTTTATTTCTTTACAAGTTTCCCAGAAGTTTGCCAGATAACACAGGAGAATCCTGTGGGGATAAAAACAGGGATATTTTTTGTTGCTGTTCATTGGTCAGTTTTCAATTTGACAAATACATTCTATATTCTTTCTTCATTTTGTATTATTCTCTACACTGTTGAGTCTATCTATTAAAATACAGAACAGCTACACCTTTTAGGTATTTTGGTAAGCATTTTTTCATAGTTCATACATAATTGTACTTGTGTATTTTAGTAATAGAAGAAGTACTGAGGGTTTTTTAATTTGACATGCTGCTTGATTTATACTAATACTTAAATTAAATTATATGTTCTCTTTAAGATCTATATTGATAGAAAGATGAATATAAAGTGGAGAAGTGGGAAGTTAAGGTGTGTATTACTTTCTTTCTCACTTGTAATATTTTTTATTATTTTATATTTTATTATCTTTTATATATTATATATTATTTCTATATATTATTTGTATGATATATGATTTTATATTTTTATTACTTATGTGTATTTTAATAATTTCTTTTATATTTCTATAAATTCATAACAATTTCCATGTTTATGATCAAATATTTTGTCTCAATTTAGATTAGGTATTACATTATTTCTTACAAACCACATAAGACTAGCAATCCTAGTCCACGTAATGACATGTGTGAAAAAAAATAACGCCTTAAAAATACATTGATAAATGCATTTCCCCTAAAGCATTTGAATACTAGACATTATTGATATAATGCAAAATTCACAGAGCTAGCTGGTAACAGTTTTCCACTTTCTCTTTCCTCCTTCCTCTTTCCCTCTTTCCCTCTTTCCCCTTCCTGTCCTTTCTGCTTGATAAGACACTGCTTTTCTTTCTGTGAAATCCCCTCAGGCTAGTGCTAATTCTGGAAGGAATTAAAAGCTTGAAATCAGACAGAGAACTGATTTGCTTACAGTTTAACCTGTGTTGAAAGTTGTTGACACATGCAACAGAGCTGGTGAGATTTTTCTCCTTTATTTCCTGTGTATAGAGACAGAATTTGTTATTATGGACACAGGCAATTTCCTAATATCCTGAGTTCAATGTGATCATGGATTTAAAGTTTCTGAATGCTTACTTAAATTTTATGTCAACTCCTAGTCTGGCTAGCTTCAGTTGTGGAATGGCTGAAAAATTCAGTATTAACTTCAACACCTAGGCACCCCTCACTACTGCATAAAGATTTCTGACTCTGACAAATATTAGTAACGCTTTCCAAACAAGATCTTTCAGTCCAGCAGGACCACCACTGGTTGTTTAATTGTGTTTTTGGGTAATGAAACTCATTGTATAATGGGATTAATCACATTATTAGAATCTTATTTAAATAGAATAGAACATTCCAGTGAATAATTTATTATAAGTGAATAATAATTAAAATACTTCAAGGGATAATAAATAATTATGTATTACATTTTTGTTCCCTACGTGACACATAATAAGTGATGCAACTGCTGTCTAGAGTATCAGTTTGAGTGGCCTACTCTTTCTTTATGGAAATTAGAAGAATGTCCCTTTATATGAAATTCAAAGTTTGTCCTGTATTTGTGTGCAAATATTCAAGATACAAGCAAATGTATTTGCAAGCTTAGCATGCCCTGAAAATATTTTGGCCACAAAATTAGAAAAAAAAAAAATCACATTCAGGAAAGACCTTCATATACAACACTAAAGAGTAGCACATCTTAAGTATATGGGAGCAGGTTTTCCCAGGGAAAACCTTTGTGTTATAGGTGATTTTTTTATTACATTATCTTGAGTGCCTTATGATGGTAATTCAAATACTAGAACAGCTGCTTTTCAGATGTAAAGTAGTATTATGACTGCAAGCAGTTGCTTAAAGTTTGCCTCGCTTTTTTATTTTTCTTAGAAATCATAAAAAAATACAATGAGTAGTGACATAAAGTGGCTATTCAGTCAAGGCTGCTCTTACTCTCTGCCAAATCAAGGTCAGTCATACCAAATTCATTCCAGGCAGATGTTTGTCTTACCCATGTTTCTTTTGGTTTTTAAAAAACAGTGGTTTAAATTCTTTCTCTTTTACAGATAATGTACTCTAGTGCTTTCTTGAACGAACAAGAACTGAATGAGAATAAAAGTTTTAAATCATAGTACTTTAAAATAATGCCTGTATGTCCATTCATTCTTCAGCTGTGTAACTTATTTCTGATTTTGTGTTCTCCTTGAAAACAATTGTTAAAAAAACCTGATATAACATGATTTCAGGAGACAAAGATGCTGCATTTGAATGAGAGCTAGTTATCTTTTACCGTATAACCTAGTGTTTTTCTTTCACTTAGATGGAGTTGATTTTTGGCAAAATTCCCTAAGATTTCACTGAAGACATGATTTATCTCTGAGGACCTGAGGCAAACTGTGTACTTAAAGTCTTCATTTTTATTGGTCTTAGTGGGATTTATACTCCTCCTGAAGGATATGTTACATGCAAATATATGCTGTATTTCTCACTTCTATACCTCACCTACTGAACACTTCAAAATATGCAGGATGGTGCATCTGAGTTCACAAGGGAATTGATCTAGAATGCTGTACAGCCTAACTGAGCTGGGACTACAGTCACTGACAAAGATGGACCAAGGAAAGTGCCAAACTCAGGTGCGCAAATGTTCCCTTCCTGTAGAGATGGGGCTCTGCCTGCTAAGGAAAGAGATTCCCCTACTCATACGGTCTAGCTGGGAATGTGGCAATACAAATCAGGAGCAACTGGAGCTCTCTTTGCAAGACTATAAGCTGTAACTCTAAAAAAATTCCTAGGGTTTCAACTTTGTAACAGGTGTTTATAATGTCTTTCTAAATATATGGATGTTTTTAAGGATTTCTCCTGAAGGACGTATCTGTATGAATTATTCCCATTGCACAAGACATTTCCTAAACATGTTTGAATCACTGGGTTCATCTCCATCTCTTTTCTTCAGGGGATCATTTTCTTGAAAATTGCATCTGTCAAAAGACAAAAAGGAAGATCAAACATTCTAATGGATTTTTATGTATCACATGCATAATTTCTTTAAAATAGGATGGTATCTTTTGCCACTGCTGACTTTTCTGCTAGAAATTGTACCATCTCTCTTCATAAACTGAACTTTCATATTTCTGTTTCTATGCTCAGCTCTTATAACAGCAAAAAAACCTATCTCTATTAGACCAATAGAGTGAGAGTGCTGCAATTGCTGCTCAGAAGAACACAAAGCTCTGTGTTTTAAAGGGATATAAAACCTCCTATATTCCTTTGCAAGGAT
Organism: Cettia cetti; assembly: GCA_013401135.1. Taxonomy (NCBI): domain Eukaryota; kingdom Metazoa; phylum Chordata; class Aves; order Passeriformes; family Sylviidae; genus Cettia; species Cettia cetti. The sequence continues at coordinate 28,287 of VZUI01022832.1, forward strand.
GGACTGTGCTCAGTACACATGAATTGTCCAAAGCAGCAAGTAAGAATGAATCATCAAGGTTTTTTTACCATGAAGCACAAGAGACCAGGAAATGGGAGCATTTTTATCATTTCCAAATACAGCGACAGTTTTAAAAAAGGTGTTATTGCACCCTGAAATATGAAATGTGAAGCTTTTATTCCATGTTTAGTGTCATCAGCTCTAATGGCACTTTTTGATGGATTTTTTTATTAGTAAATACAAAGTTTCACTGCTAAAAGTAATCAAAGCAGCCTGAATGAGGAGGGTTTTTTTAAAGTTGATTGCTACAAAGAGACATTTCTCTGAAATCAAAATCTTTAAGTAGTTTCTGCAGGTTTTATTGCATGAATAAAAGTTAAATTGTGTGTACACTGCAGTTTCAGAGAATTTTTTTTTATGAATTAAATGATATTCATTTTCATTTGAATGAAGTTTTACATTCTCCAAGTCTGAAAACAAGACAGAAATTGATAAAAAGAAATCATGACATTTTTAATATTTAAGAAATTTATAGGTTTAATATTTGAAGATAAAATTTGATACACTCTGTGCTTACCTTCATTACATATTTTATATATAGTTCAAGGCCAGGTTAGCTGGGGACTTGAACAACCTGGTATAGTGGAAATTATGTCTCCCCATGACAGGACATTTGGAACAGGATGATATTTAAGGATGCTTAAGGATGTTTAAGGATGCACCTCCCAACTCAAGCCATTCTGTGATTCTATGATACTTTTCTAAAGTAAAAGGTAGAATGAAATGCTCCAGCAAATATTAGTGTAGCTCATAGAAAGACCTAATCAGAAAATATGTTAAGTCCACATAAAAAAAAAATAGAACTTTACATAACTTTAACTATATAATCACTGTGTGTGATGCAGACTTTGAATCATTAACAATTATTTTGCTGTAAATTAGAGAGTTACTGAATCAAATGTATTTGCAGTAACATGCTAATTACGAAGATGATGCCATGTATTCATGGGCAAATCTGGTTTTTATTGGTTGCCTGTAGATACATTTTTACACTTTATAAATTCATACTTTGTAAATTAGATTTTTTAGAATGAAAGTTCAAAACTTTTCCAAAGAAAGTGGTTATTAAAGCAATACAATAGACATAATCTGTATGCACTCTTACAGGTATCTTAGTAATGTTAGAGCACATAAATGCATTCTTCCAAATTCCCCTAGAGAACTTGGAAACATCAAGGTTTTGGCTTTGGCTCGTAGGGAACTTCACCCATTCACTCAGCTTGGAGTGTGTCTGAGGGTGGGCAGCTGAGATTTGGGCACTAGAGTGCATGCACTTATGCGTGGCCATCTGCCCCTTCTATTCCAGTAATATGGTTTTGTTTTCTCTTTGAGGACAGAAAATTCACAATCATGCTCTGCTAATGAAAGTAATTCTGCAAACACAAATGCATGATCATTCATGTGTAGGGAACTGATGCATAAAAAGGTTTCAAGATGTAGATTGTCTCCATAGAACAGCTATTCCAAAATTTTCTTCACCATGGAAGAGAAATTAATTTATGCACATTTTAATGACAACAGGGGAACACTGTTTTTATACATGACAACCTACAACTATGTTGAAGATGGCTTGTGTTCCTAGAAAAAAGAAATTGTATCCTTGTACTGAGTTCCTTGTGACCTTGTGATTGCCAAGTACATAAAGAATTAATCAACATGTGAAGTTAGTGGGGGTTTCTGTAGGGAAATGAGATATCTGCATAATAAATCAACATGAGCCCCACATGAATTCCACATGAATGTCTAGTTTACCTTTATTTTTTTTTTTTTAATTCCAATTATTTTCAGACTCAAAATTTTAGAGGCTTGAATACTTGGAGTTCTGGCAGCAGAGCTTTATATTTGCTGGTCTCATGTGGCCTAACATTCAGTCCATGAGGAAGAGGAGTTCTGAAGCTGAGCCAGGAAGATTGCTATGCAAATTAATCAGACTTGGTCAACAAATTTTTTTTTTAATGTGGAACACTAAGAAGATTTTTCCATTAATCTCACCCTTTTAATTTTGGCACCATGTTGTCTTTTCTTTTGCCTGTTTACACATAGTCATAACACTTAACTCTATTTCTTTTTCCTGTGTGAATCAAATCATGGCACCATATTTTGTCCTTACAGCTCACCTATCAGATGTGGGACTGCCCAAGTCTTTATGCAGTTGGTGACCAGTAACCCATTGCTGACCTTTGCATTGCAGGACGGTGCTTTCTCCACTTGACCACACTGTTAATGGATCCAGAGATAAATAGGAGACGTTTTTAAGAGCTTTAGGGCCAGTTGATACATAGTCTGAGCAGAAACTGGACAGTCAGCTGGAGGCAATAGCCTTGAGGGCCCTATGAAGGATTCACTCAGAGTTCTCAAAAACTTTAGCTAGATATTCAGTGCCCAGTACCAACTGATTCTGCTTTCATCCATTGCCTTTATCTCCCCTCCACACAGATAATATACTTCAGTTTCATCCTTCAAGTTCATTATTTATTCTCCTCCCTCCTCAGTTTAACTTCTCCCTTTCTCCCTTAAATGGACTCATGCAAAAATAAACATATAAGTATTTTAATATTGGTATTATAGTGAAGATTTAGCCATATGCTGGAGTCACAGTATGACCTCTGTTTATGTTAGCCCTGTATATGTGGTTTAGCTTTTTACATTTTCAAGTGCAACAGGATGAGTCTTTCCATTGTTATTTCTGCTACATCATTTTATATATATCAAATATATTTGGTGTGGTATATCAAATTCTAAGTAATTTAGTGCCCAATACAAGAATTTAGGGATAGTAATTTAGAGATATTACGTGCTGATCTTTGATTATTAAACCTTGCAAGGCTGGAAAGGCTTCCAGCTTAAGTGGGCTCATTATACCATAATAAAAGGATATATTATGAGGCCAAAGATTAACTGAAGTAGGGATATCGGCATAATTTTTGTGGCAAAATCTTTGATATCAAGAGTGTGTGATCAAAAAAGGCTTTTTTGTAAGCCAGGAAGAAAAAGTATACTTCAAAATAAAAAACACTACCAGTTGTAGCTAGAATATTTGGAAATTAATTGTTCGTATAGATAGAATTTTAATATGCTTTCTCAAACTTTCTTCTTGATGAAACCTTCCTTTCTGCAAATTTCAGCTGAATTTCAAATGTTTTTTGAGCTAGAATAGCACTAGAAGACATGTCTTTATTTTTATGTCTGAATTTCTGCAGGTTTGAATGTTAAACCTTCAAACCTGATGTACCTTTAGCTACAATTCCTGTACCTGTTGGTCTATATGCCTCAGACAGATGGTTCTGATGTCCTGAGCAATATGCTGGTTATTAATAGGACATTATTTCTTAAACATCTAACACTTCTTAGAAAGATGGGAAATATGTTTCATCAAAATATTTTATGAGTCAGATGTAAATGTGTAACCTGAATTATGTGATAAGGCTGAAATCTGTCAAGATTTTGAGCAAATGTAGGCAAAACTGTTGCATTTGACTACAGATAGATGTATTCCTTTTTACACATTATTCTAATTCCTTCTGTCTTCAGATTAATTCTTTTATCTGTGATTGATTTATTTAAATAATTGATATTCTCCTACATTGAGATGAACAGAGTGAGATATCTGGTGTCAATCAAAAACAGGAAAGTAGATCATTGCAGTAATTTGGGAGTAGATCCCTTTTTCCTTTAAGTCCAGTGCCATCAGTGTTAAGTCAGCAATGAGTTAAATTGTTTTCATTTAAGGTGATTTGTGTATAAAATCTGAAAAATGGTATTAATACTTGTCCTTATCTTCACACGTGAAACAATCTCTGTCTTTGAGATCTGTTTAATAAATTCAAAATTACTTCTAATGTTTTTTAATGATTTTAAAATTGCTGGAGGAAAAAAAATAGGGAAATAATTTAGTAGTGCTTAGTCTGGAAAAAAACTATGTTTATGAATACTTTCACTCTAGAAACAGACACCATGAATACTACTCTACCAGAGATAGTGCACAAATCTGTTGAAGCGAAACAAGAGTCTGCAAAACTTCCACATTTATAATCTTTCACTTCTTTCTGGAAAAAAATATGTGCTTCAGGTGTTCCTCCACTTATATTTTACCCTTTTTAGGCAAGTTCATTAGATATTTTTGGGGTTATATAAGATGCTTTGGGAAACTCTCAGTGTAATTGAACTGAAAACTGATCAACACAGTCAAAACTTAGGTCTGCACTGCTTATATCATACATTCCCTGGGCACTCCTTTTTTCTGTTTGCCTCCTTTTGAATTTTATTCCGGCAGGTCTGCTGGGCATGAGGAGCAGGCTGGAAGAGTTTGTATAGCAGAACTGATAGCTCAACAGGAAACTTTACATTGCTTCAGGAATTAAAGTCAGGTTTTAAGAATGGAGGGTCTGAATACAAAATGCAAAGAGCATGTAAACTCTTATTAACCCCTTTAAATATTCTGCCTAGTGTTCCCCTCTAGGTAAGTAATTGCAGTTTATTAGAGGGGACTGATTTACTTATTTCTGTCAGGAGATAGACTGAGATCAACAGAGTAAAGTATAGTTTATTGAAGGTTAAACTACCTATCAATTGTTTATGTGTTTTGTTTTTTTTTCTCCACCATCCTTCTGTGACATGGAGCACTATGAGCCTTATTTTCATGTCAGAACAACCAAGAAAGAGAGAGAGATATGCATGCTTAGGGATATGTAAAGGGTATGTGAATAGCAGTTCCAGATTTTCAAACTCAATTCTGTATTTTAATCATTAAACTGTCTTCCTCTCTTCCCCACTGGTACATTTCTGAAATGTATTTTATCAGTCTATGATCACTTGCTGATTTAACAATAGAGAGTATATCAGGTGAAAACCATGGGTATTTAATTTCACATCACTAAGTGGTATTACAGGAAAGAATCTGCTTCTGAAAGACAAATCTTGCTTATATCTACTAGTAATTTAGCAGATGGCTGACAGCACTTTTGCTTGCTTTTTCAAATAATTATGTAGCTAGGTAATCACTGTATAAATCAAAGAATGAAGTAAACTGAAAGAAGATCTAAGGGATCCACATGTGCATACTTCAATGAATCATCATTATGTGCTCTTTATAAAACCCCATCTGCTATTAGATTGCTACTGCCAGCAAATTTTATTACAAATACTACTTTTATAAAACACCTAATCCACTACCTTCAGTATTAATTCCAAGAATTATGGTATAGAAGTGTATATTATGCATGCAATGCAACTCAGAATATATTTATCAGGGCAGTTATACTACATTTAATACATCTTAACACAGAGCAGGCGGAACAATAATGTAAGTATCTATCTCCTGGTTCACAGGACTGAAGTGAGAATAAAAGTGATACATTGCAAGCATATTATTTCTAGGTAAATAAAATAATCCCTGTAAAAATTCAATTTTTGTTAAAAAAAAAAAAGAAACAAAAACTTTAATCATCAAGGAAATATCTACTCAGTTATATCTTTGTGAGTATAGGGAGTATAATAAAGCCTTATGATCTTAACCAGACAGATCTTAATGGGAAAATACTTTAAATATTACTGAATACTTCTGTAACACATATCAGCTGTCTAATAAAAACCACTTAGTTAAATAGTTTCTATGAGGTCCATACCATTTAGTTAGAATTTTTTATTTGATATGAAAAAGCATCTTTTACACATCTAAAGCCCAAGTAATCATGAGAAAGAGACATTATTATCTCACTAAATTCCTCTGGCTGGGACAGGAGGATTTAAGTATAAACAGTATTATTATTTTAACCAAATTTCAGAACTGCAGTGTCTATTGGGAATTTTTATGTAGCATTCACTGTTAAGACACTACTGCTGATGATCAGCCATTTTAAAGTCTTTCTAAATACCTATTCCTTATCTTCTTATCCATTCCTAAAGTTTTTCTCTAGGCAAAATCCCATTTCCAGTTCAGTTTCCTAAACTTTACAGTGTAACTACATGCATTCTGTTAGGACATTGCTCTCTTTTTGGATGAATATATCAATTTTATATTTTATTTTATAGGTAATTCAATAGTGGTTTTGAGACTGTATGATGGCGAGCAGCAGTAGGAAAGATACTTGTGTTAGGATCCATCAACTGCACCATGCTATAGGTACAGTTGATGGATCCTAACACAAGGATGTTTTGTTGTAGGAAGCTTAAAGAGCACCTAAATCTATGTATGTTTAACAGAAGTTTCAGATAGTAGAATAATAATAGCTGCATAACATTTTCAGTCCTCTGTGTAGATTTGAATTTTGGAGTAAATTGTACTCAACTTCTGCCATTGTTTTACATTTCTGGTAGGAATGTTTGGATAGGGCTTGCAAGTAAAAACAGCGTCAATAATGTGTGATGGAGAAATGGCAGTGCCCCCTTGGTCTCTAAAGTTTAGAGGTCCAAGATCCTCAAGACCTTATCCTCACTTGTCAGTGTTGACAATGTTCCACTAAAAACTTCTCCAACAGGAACTGGATGGCATTAACACACAACCATACTAAACCCTGTATCATTACAATCCAACAGTCCTGGGAGGAATATTATTCCACTTACCTGAAATATAGTGAATGACTTTCCTCCTAGATGATACAGTTAGCTTGCAACTAATGTGCTAAGCATCATGCTTATATTAAACATTATACTTATACTATTTCTGCCCTCTCTATTAAAACCTAGAGCTTTGTAGGCACTAGGGACTTTTCTATCTATATGATTTTCCATGTCTGTTGGATAAATTAGAGATCCAAATGCAAAATTTGGAGCTCATAAACATTAGATGGATTTGTGAGTGACAATCCCTGGAGGGCTTTAGGACCATAAACTAATGAGACATAAATATAGTGGAGTAAGGAAGGGTATTTTTATCTGTGATATACAAACTAGTTCCAGACATGTTCAGGTCATTACTGAAAAACTATATCCATTTTCCTAACACAGCATTGCAAAATTTTGCAAGATAATTAACATCTTGAAGAATACATTATGAATTGGAATTGTAAAGGGAAAATGATTTGGCATCCTCTTTTAAAACTTTGTAGTCATAAAATGATTAAAATAGGCATAGCTTTCCACTAATTGTCATATAAAGACTTTCAGTGGAAAGGGAATCAGACCTTCAAGAGTGAGATGAGGCATCAGCAGTTTGTGACACATGGAATCCCTGTTAGTGAAGGCAGAGGCATGCCACAAAAGCAATAATGATTTTGCTCTATGTCATGCCACAAGGTAGCAGTGTTGTGGTACAATCTTGATAATTTTCTGATGCAAGTCACTGAGCATGGGATCAGTTCTGTTTCTATCAAAATCAACGGAAGTTTTGCTTCTGAGGATTCTTTCCAATATAACTAGTGAAACATCACTTAAATGCTCTGTTTGCAATATGTCAATAAATATAACAATCCATACTACATAATATTTCATTGAGTCATTATTGGACAAATGCTGAAACATTAAAAGAACAGAAAAAACTTGTAATCAATGCAAAAAAGGTATAATTTGAATTTTTTTTTTCTTTGTTCCTCCATTTTTCAAGTATCGGTGAAAATGAAAATTACCACCACAGAAGTGGAAATGTGAAAAAAAGTGACTAATAGAGTAAATAAATTTGCTTTTTATTCCATCAGTAGGAATTTGAGAATACTGTTCAGGCAAGCAATTTTCAATATATGCTTTTTCGTTAGCTACTTTTTCTATTTTTGAAGGCATGTGTAATTAGATATGAAGGCCTTTTTATTCTGAAGATCAAATATTGTGGAAGATGTTTTTTTGTCGGGTGAAAATGGACATTAGTTCTTTATTTTTTTTTTTTTTAATGGTTTGGGTTAAAAGGGACCTTGATGATCATCTATCTCATTCCAACCCTCCCATCATGAATAGGGACACTTTCCACTAGACCAGGTTGCTCAGAGCTCCATCCAGCCTGGCCTTGAACACCTCCAGGGATGCAGCATCCACAACATTCCTGAGCAACTTGTACAGTGCCTCACCACAATCCCAATAAATAAGTTTTTCCTAATATCTAATCTAAATCTACTCTCTTTCAATTGGAACCCATTTCCCCTTGTCCTTTCACTGCCTGCTCCTGCAGATTGTCTTGCCTCATCTTTCCTGTAAGACCTCTTCAAGGAAGGCCACAATTAGGTCATCTCAAAGCCTTCTCTTTTCTGCGATGAACAATCCCAATTCTTACAGCCTTTAGTCATAGGAGAGGTGCTTCATCCTTCTGATCAACTCAGTGGCCCTTCTCTGGAGTTGTCCTAACACAATTTCAGCTTTTGTGTTAACACAAGTAGTGGTTTTTGCAAAGAACTTATCAGATTCCCCAAGCAGCAAAACTAAGCAGCAAAGTTTTTTGGTTTTTTTTCCAGATAGAGCCTTTTTCCCTGTGTTTCTGGATGTTGATGGCAATTCATATTCACTGGAGCTGAAGAGACTCACTGTTTCTGATTCTTTCATGCTCATGGATAGTATAATGTGAAGGAAAATGTTCTGGATTATTAGTTTACACAAAGACATGTGGATGAAAATAACATGTCAGGGGTTTATGACAGAAATAAGGAGTATTATAGTGAAAAAGCTAACGCCTGCCAATTGCCATCATTCTATCAATATACAGACAACAAAACTTTATGGTGTGGTCTACAAATTTTTATTGGCATGAAATTAATAGTGTAAATTTCACAAAAGTAGCAAAGTGATGAAGGATTAAAGAAGATCCGGACAGAGGGTTCAGCCTGTCTTCTGCATGGAAAATCTCCACACATATGGGATACTAAAGGTGAATAAAGAAGCATTTATTGATTACTTTCAAGGTTGCTTGTTAGCATACCCTTATAAGAATATATTTTCCGTTTCTTTTCTGCAGTATCTGACACATTTAGTCTGAAACATTCAGATGGTGATGATTAAAGTCTATAAAGGTGAAATTATGTGGAAAATCATCCATACAGATCATCCTCATTTGCCAAAATGACAAATCTTTTGCTTCCAGGGACCATAGGGAAATGTTGGTTTGACTAGATATCAAATAGCAATGTAATTGAGAACCATTTTGTCATGACACTTTGCAGCATCCATTATCTACACATTTTGAATCACATATGTTGTCTTTCGCCACCCTTGTGAAAACAAGCTCTTGTCTGAATCTCAGTGCATCAAAGGAGAGTCATAGTACTCTGACATGCTAAATTCAATTAAGATTATCCCTGTACAAAACATATGCAAAAAATAAGCAACAAAGAACAAAGTGGTAAACAATAGTCCCTCTTCTTGCTACTGGGAGACCATTTGGGCACCAGGGTTGGGACTAAAATGAGGTGGGAAATCCCAGGTGTGTTTATAAGACTTTCTCTGCTAGGTGAAAGGAGGGCAGTGAGGAGTGAAAGCTAAGGGTATAGGTGAATAAAAAAGAAAAACAACTTGGATGAAAGTACATGGGCAGGACAGAAAGACAGGGTCAAGGCAACACTTGGAACAGAACAGTAATGAGAGGTGTAGTGAGTTGACCCTAGCTGGACACCAGGTGCCCACCAAAGATGCTCCATCACTCCTCTTTTGAGCTGGACAAGTGAGAAAAAACATTAAAAAAAGTCAAGATAAGAACATGGAGCCATCATTTATATATTATCATCACAGGCAAAAGCTTGACTTGAGGAAATTATTTTAATTTGCTACCAAGCATATCAGAGTAGGATAATGATAAACCCAAATTTTAAAGTACCTTTCCCCCACCCTTCCCTTCCTCTCAGGAACCACTTCACTCCTGATTTGCTCTTCTTCCTCTTCCCCACTGGCCTGGAACCAGCTGCACCACAGGGTTTTCCACAGGGTTAAAGCCTCTTTCCGTTATCCACCTGCTCTGGCATGGGGTCCTCCATGGGCTGTAGGGGCACAGCTGTGTACCCATGATCTTCACCACAGGCTACAGGGGAATCTCAGCTCTGGCACCTGGAGCACCTTGCTTCTGAACTGACCTTGGTGTTTGCAGAGCTGCTTCTTGCACATATCCTCACTCCTCTCGCTGGCTGCTGTTCTGCTGCAATTTTCTTTTTCCCTCTTCTTAAAAGAGAGGCATTGCCACCAATGCTGATGGGCTCAGCCTTGCCCAGCAACAGGTCTGTCTTGGAGCTGTCTGGCATTGGCTGCAATGGACACAGGGAAGCTTCTAAAGGCTTCTTGCTGAACCCACCTCTGAAGTCTCCCTGCTGCAAAAACTCTGGCATGAAAACCCAATACAGGAGTTTTTAATTGACCTTAAAAAAATTAGAAAAAAGCATTAAAAGAAATTAGAAATTATCAGGAACAGAAGGGCCAGGGTGAGAAAAAGGTCTGCCCTTTGCAATTACTTAAAACGTTATCCTGTAGGGAAAAAATACCCAGGAATGTGGTTACACATAGACACTGTCATGGCCCTGTGTTCCCACTGGGGTCCAGGTCACCTGATCATCGTGACAGATCAGAACAGCCAGTGTGAACATAAAACCGCGTCACAGGGCATTTGTGGAATGGGAACAAACACAGGATCAACCATAAAGATATACTTGGCACCGCATAGCTATTTTTTGTTTATTGAAACTTGACTTTGCAAAGTTTCTGTTTTTTTATCACAGTTGTTTTCTTCTGGATGTAACAACATGTATGTTCAGTTAAAGATAATTGGATCCTCTATGTTCCCCCCTGCAAGATTTCATTAAAGAGAACTTACAGAGCCACCCTAATGACTGTGCACCAATTCAGGGACACACAGACGGCTAAAAGAAAAAGAACTAGACTTTAACAGCAAATCTCCTGATTTTAAGTGTATTGTAATTATCCTAATCTCCTTTGAAGAGCAGTGATCTCAGTTATATATTTTGCCTAGCCCAGGTAACAAGCACAGATCAGTTTTTTTTTCTTTTTTTCCTAGACAGAAATATGCTGATTTTGGAAAGTAAAAGAGGGAAATAAAAAAGTGCAACTTCTATTAAATACTTAAATAAGGTTAGTTTCTATTTTTTTTTCTTAGTCAGTCACACAGTCTCTTTTTCTCTAGCGTATGATTTATAAAAGGATTCTATCTCATTTTTATTGTAATTATTATTTTTATGTATGTATACATATATTTACAAAGAAATATCTTACAACTAAACTTGCAAACACAGTGGCAATTTTTAAACAGTGAATTATAACACTGAGTTCCTCACCAGTGTAGCCCAATGCACTTAACTCACTCATGGTAGACAGTTCTTCAGAAAGTGCATGTGGAGGATATTGCTTTATAGGAGTCTTAAACTCTTTTATATAATTATATTTAAAAATAATTGTACAGTGGACCTGTTTTTTAAAAATTATAATAATATAGAACATTTATTGAAGATTCTATATCAAAACTTTCTTGAGAAGTTGTGAACTGTGAGTTGCTGGTTTTGTTGCTACTGCATTTTGTCACAATTTCAATTATAAAGTCATCCTAGAATCTTTGTATCTCTGTACCTATTTATGCCTGGGCAACTCTATTTTCTTCAGTGGGCTTCCATAAATAAAATGGATGATCAGTTGTAGCCGATCAGTAGAGCAGAACTGATGGCAGTGGGACTGCAAAAGGCTGGTTAACTAAAACCTATCAGTGAGAAGAGTAGATCTTGTTGGCTGATACATATTATTTTACTGTCTCTGTCACACTGAATATGCAGATCTCATTGCTGGTTGGGTAGGGGGTCTTCAAGACAATTGATGTGGCTGAAGAAAATAGTACTGACTTGATAGATAAAATCATTTTTCAAAGTACTGCAAATGAGGTCCCTTGATAGAATAACATGCAAGGATTTGTTAAAAGCTTTGGATTTGTATAAAATCCAAACCAGGATTCCTGACACTTACAGGCATCAGACTCCCCTGAAATTTGGTTTAGTTTACTTAACAACATATCTGAAGAATGGCAGGATCCTGACAAAGTCTTGTGTGTTTGTGTGTGTGTGAAGCTGCTAACAGAAACCTGTTCTTCTCGTTTACTGAGTTGTTATCACTCTGAAAGGCAGAAGCATAATCAGAAAAATATTATACAAAGCATAAAAGGATTTTGCAGGTAGAACTGTAAAGGACAGGCAGCCCTTTTTCACAGGGAACCCCTAGGATATTGCACAGTATGGAGGAGGAAAGGATGAGAGGTATTTGCCTGGGAATCTGATAAGTTCTTTTCAATTTCTAGTCTCTCTTTATTTAATCTTCTGGGGAAGTCAGTATTTTGGAAAATGGGAAACCTGTCTGTGACAGAGCTTTTGATTGTTCCCCCGTGAGAAAAGACAACTTTTGTTTCCCAATTTTGGCTGTATTAATGTTTGGTAAGAGTCTCAATTCTCTACTTGCCAGAGACAACGTATTTCTATCAGTAGAGAGAAAGGGAGAACCTCACTCTGGATGATCTTTGAACTCTGAGCTCACCTTTTTCTTGTCTTCTTTCCCACTCCTTTATTACTTAACTTTTCAACACAAAGTAGCAATTCACTTTTACTGAGCAGCTGATTTAATCCCCTCTTTCATTCAGCCTGCCAATCTTTCCTCAAACTCACTACTCGGTAGCCTTATGGACTGTATGTAATCTCCTCAAACGTCAAGCCTAGCCTTTTGCAAGCCAATGTTCAGCAAAACTCAGTGTACCTTTCCTCCTCAGTGCCATTCCTCTTCCTTTCAGAACCCTGGTAATAGTGGTTAAAGAAAACCTCAGGCACATTGCTGGTCTGGATATGCAGGATCATAGGCTGCAGGAAAAGGAAAAGCAGCAGGAATAATATACTACTATGTGAAGTCAAAAGTCATCTGAACCTCTCCAAGATTTGTAGAGTTCCCCATGGGATGTAAAGGGCATAGGGAGAGAAACCCTTATATTTTTCTTTTGTAAAGAAAATTTAGTTCCTTAAATCCTCTCTTTCCCACTGTGAACAGAAATATCTAGTTTGTGGTGCATGAAGCATATGCCCTGCAGGACCAGAAATCTTTTGGCAGGAACAAGATGGATAAGAAGCTTTGATGCATGATGTAACTACCAGTTGTACAAAGTATACTTAATTGCCAAAACCTCAAATTCAATAGTAAAATTCTAAATATTTAAAATATGACCTTGCAATTTCAATAATATTACCTTTCATCTTAGTCACCAAAAATACATAAAATACTTTTACATCCTGCATTTTAGAAATGTGATTAGCTTTTATGAGCACAGTTTTATATCTCCAACTTACTGGGTTTTTAAATTGTAAGTCTTGCATTATTAATTTTGTTACTTGCCAAAAACTTAAGTAACTTTTTTCAAAAGTAGGTTTTTGGCCTGGTGTCTCTGTAGAATAATGCAAATACAAAGAAAAGTATGAAGACAATAGAAAAAAAAAATCAAGGAATTCTCATTATAACAGTTAATGCTCCGATATACATTTGAATATTTTAATTTCAACTTGTGACTTGGGAAGATGGCTTGATATTTTTTCATTGATTGTTATTGACAATAAAATTCATAAGATCCTGAAATAATTCTAAAGGTAAAAATTAGCTTTCTGCAGTTGTCTCTAAAATCTCAGCAGCCATTCTCTGCAATTTTGTGAAGAAATATAAGGATAATAATGAAATTCTCTACTCCTCTAGAAATAATGTAAACCCACATATGAAATATCTAAAAGCCCTTTTCAGTTACTGTCTGATCTTGGAGATACTGTAAGCCCATTTTTGTATATTTTTTTAGTGATAAAATTGCCTAACCAGTGAAATTCTGTCTGTATGTGGGCCTATAACTACGTAAGCCTGAAACACTATCAGACCTTATAAAAATATATTTTACAAGGAATATAATAAGTAGAAGTAGAGCTTTGGGCTTCCTGCCTGAAAACTCCAATAGATATTTTAAAGAACATCTAATGGACTAACACCAAGAGAGAGAAGAAATGCCTTTCCATTTTTGCTGAAGGTAGATAGATATTTGTAGGCTCTCATACCTGCCTGAAGGGTTCTAAATTTACCAATCCTATCTTACATTCCAATTCCAGCTCCTATAATAATGAAGTTAGAAGACTCCCTCAGCCTTGTTCACTGAAATAATTTTACTTTACAAAGAATAATTCAAGATATACTGGGATACAGAAGAGAAGGAGAAAAATGGTGAACCTTCTTGCTAACCAGTGGGAAGTACAGTTGCATAGAAAGGGAACCTAAGTTTTATTATTTCTTCAGTTAAGGTTTGCAGTTTTTAGGTCAAGCTCAGTCTGGGAGAGGAGTCAGCAGCTTCCTTATGGAGAAATTGCCCCAAACACCTCTGACTATGCAATCTTGTGGATTTTTCTTGCAGCTAGTGGCCAGGGAGCAGCAAGGGCAGGCTGCTCCAAAGGGCAGGGTTGCTGGGAGTAGAGTGTAACAAGATGAACCTAGTTAGCTAGCACCCCCTCCTCCCCTGCCCTGCCTACACCACAACCACCAGGCAATGGTGACCTCATCCAGTTTACTCTGGACTTTGGGGGACAGATGGCAACATGGTAGCTAAGAGCTGTCAGCAACAGCAACCCAGATGCCTTGCTAGTATTCAAATATGACTCTAAGTCAATCATTTTACTCCATGAAGAGCAGACAGCCCAGGGCCCACTGAGCTCTCTGGCATGGTAGCAGGTTGCACACCAGGCTCTCCCCTTGAGTAGGGATGCCTCCCAAGGTTACTCTTAGAGCTTGAGAGATTTCTTGCCACAGCAAATTCTTGGTGATTGATAGCTAAACTTGAAAATCTTAGTAAGAGATGTAAAGGATTGACTGTGCACATAAAAAAATTTTGACATAAGCCATTGACCAAGTCAGGGCAATTTACCTGAAGTTCGGGAGAAAAAATATCTGTGCTGAGATCCTGATGGGTACAGACTACAGATTCATAAGCTGATCTTTTCTCCTATGCTTTATAATAGCAATCCATTCAAAACATATTAGTTGAGAAAGCCACAAGCGTAAGCATTAAGTAACAATAAACTCTGAACTGTGCAATAAGGAGCTACGCAACAGATGATCACAGAGTCACATAATATGCTGAGTTAAAAGAGACGCACAAATATCATCAAGTCAAACTCCAGATCCTGAACAGCATCATCCCCAAGAGCCACAGTGTGTCTCTGAGAGTATTGTCCAAACACTTCTTGAACTGTCAGGCTTGATACTGTGACTACTTCCCTGGAGAGCCTCTTCCAGTGCTCAACCACCCTCTAGATGGAGAACTGTTTTCTAATGTCCAGCCTAAGCCTCCTCTGACACAACTTCAGGGAATTCTCTCAGGTCCTGTCACTGATCACCACAGAGAAGAGATCAGTGCCTGCTCCTCCTCTTCCCCTCATGAGGAAATTGTAACTGCTATGAGATCTTCCCTCGCCTCCTCTTCTCCAGGCTGAACAGACCAAGTGACCTTACAGCTCCTTATAAGGTTTTCCTTCAAGGTCCTTCACCATCTTCATTGCCCTCCTTTGGACACACTCTAATAGTTTAACATCTTTCTTGTATTGCGGAGGCTGAAACTGCACACAATAGTCAAAGTGAGGCTGCACCACTGCAGAGCAGAGAGGGACAATCCCTTCCCTCCCTTCACCAGCTGGCAATGCTATGCCTGACGACATGCTGGAAAAAGGAAGGTTTGAGGAGGAGGTTGATGGAGAAAAATTAGGTGACTTTTACAATTTTTTCAAAAATTAGCATGATTAGCATAATTAATTAAATAATGCCACTTTTTATGCTCTAAAATTGCTATGAATACCTGTTATTATGGTAAATATATTTAAAAGCTCATAATAGACACCTGTGTTTATAAGTAGACTTACCATCTATAGGCTTTATATCATGCTTATACTTTTTAATCATTACTACCAGTGTAATGCTGTTAGGCAATGAAATAGAAATAGTCTTCTGGCAATGGGATCTTAAACCCTTAATTAGCTGTAGTGCAGGAAAAAAAAAGATGTCATAAAGTTTTGAGAGATCAAGTACTAAAACAAGTTAGTGTTAGTCAAAGTAGTCCTCATTTGTATTTGAAATACAGGATCAAACAATTAAGAAAGATCCATGGAGTCTGGTATTATAGCTGGGATGCAATCTAGCATCATACTTTTAAGAAAGCAAAAGAATCCCTTATTGAACAATTATGAAGTAATTCACCTTTTGGGAAGTTTAATTCTTATTTCAGTTGAACTTCAATTGTTCCATAAAATATGAAGCTTGTATCTCTTCAGAAAAAGTGATTAATCTTACCTAATGCAACTACGGTTGTTATCACTATCTATATAAGTGTCTAATCCTTTAAAAGACTAAGCCTTTGACCTCAGTGTATTTAATTAAAGAAATTATACAGATTGCATGAGAAGTGAAAGCCATAGGTCAAACAAGGCTGGCTGAAAGTAGAAGAGTAAATGAGGATTATATAGATGCATAATACTACTAGTCCGTAAATACACCATATAAAATTCCTCATTCTTAAAGCTAAAAAATTGTTGTTGTTGTTTCTCTTATTTCTTAACTTTGCAATATTCCTTTTTCCTGCCCTGCTTGTTCTCTTTCTTTTTTCCATTCTACTAGTATTGCTACAAAGAAAGCCATGTTCAATTGCTCAGTCCACTGCACAATCGTACCAAACTAAAACTTTTTTTCTTTTTCCAAGCACCTAAAAAGAGGGCTCATACAACAGATTTTAAAGTGCGTTGCAAGGTCTCAAGACCAAAGCCTGTTAAAGGCTTAAAGGAGAAAGCCAAGATAGTAAATTAAGATGATCTTATAGTAAGGTAGTAAATTAATATGATCTGAGTCTTTGGCAGACATAGGAATAGGAGAAAGAAGACAGAAGCCATAAGGCATTAGCTTGTGTCTCCTGACTCTGAAAATGGCAATGAGCCAAAGCTTGAGAGGCTCTAAACTGTTGTGCGTTTAATTATTCTTCCATATAGTTGAAGGCCAAAGATCTGGTCCTGAGATTCTGCCTGCTATCGTGTCTGCTTGCTTACATTTAAAATCTCAGTAGGATCATGGAATTCAGAATACATGGTACCTCAAGTCACACTGTTCTTTTCTTTTTGGAATAAAGTTTTTTTAGCTTCCACATAGCTTATAACTCATTATGGGTTTTGAAGCTGGGAGGCAGGGAGCCCTGTGGCTGTACAATGGGATTATTTTCTAAGGCCTTCATTAAAATTGAGGGGATGATTTTGCAGCAACACATGGTTATCTGTGGCATCACACCAGAACAACATCCACAGAAGTACCAGGTATCTATTGAAAGCCATTACCCATAGAATGAGGTCATTGAACAATTATTTCAGTTACATGGGGATATACAGCCCTGGAGGATACAGATCTGTAAACATATAATAAGTGTTAAAATCTAGTGCTTCTCTGTGCAACCTACTTACTCTTGCTTCTTCCTTTGTAGAAATGTTTTATCTTTCCCACCTGGGATTAACAAGAGTTAATACTTAGAATTTAAATTTGTCCCTACAAGGTAATTAGTATAATCTGTTATGTACAAACATCCCACTGGCAAGTCTTTGACTTTACTCTTGTCCCATGGTATCAAATCAACTAGCTTGTCATTGTACTTACCAAATGCATGGATGGACAAATATGGATTTTTCATTGTGGATTTTATTGACTCTTAAATAATACCTCAATGTTCCTAAATAAAGAAACAGTGGTAGCAGTAACTGTATGTCGAGCCTGAACCTAGAAGAGGTGGAGTGGAGGCAGGAGACTTTATATCCAATCTCATCTCAGAAGGGCTCAGAGGTCTGGGCTTCAGCTTTAGTTTTAAATTAAAATAAGATTTTGAAAAGTCTTTATTTAAAATAAAAGTAAGTTATTAGAATTTGGAACCCAGTTAAGCTAAAACAGTAAGGATTTTTATATTACAGGGTAAGACGGGCAAGAATGTCATTTGGCTGTTTGGTAGAGCCTGAGGGAGTAGAACGGATCTCAAGGACCTTAAGCCATCTCTTTGTCAATAACAGACTTGTCTTTAGGATTGGTGTTGACAAATATAAACTTCTTCAATAGAAAAAAATAATGTGTTGAAACATAAGCAGTCATATATTTAGAGATAGTATTGAAATTTTAAAATTTCTTCCACAGAACAATCCTGAACAGAGTCTAAGGATCATCAATGCTGTCATGCTTTTAAATTTGAAGTGTATTCCAAAGAATTAGACTATTTAAACTCTCCATAGTGACTCCTTATGTAACATTGTTATAAGAGCAACATCCAATCTCCCAGCATTGCCAGCTTTGCTTGTGTCACAAATAGTGGGAAAATTTGTTACTCAATAGTCGTTTCCCAAATTACCTCCCCTGCTTTGGTCCTGAGAACTGATTTAGGAATGTTATTTTTTCTGTAAATCTTTATTAATTTTTTTTTTTTTTTTTTTTTTTTTTTTTTTTTTTTTTTTTTTTTTTTTTTTTTTTTTGTGAGAGGTTTCTTGCTTAAAATACTGATGGGACATTATTGATCATTGTCTCAGGGAAAGTGCTGTAATTTAGCACGTATGTTTTTGCAGTTCTTAATGCTGGAGTAGATGGCTAGTCTGAACTGTCTTCAAAAAATCCTCACTATTTTTTTTTTGTGAAGTTTGATGATGTAGAGAGGAATGTAGATATATAGGTAAGGGGTGGCTGTGAGGAAAATGAGGTAGTATAGGTGGAATTTTCCATTTCCTTTTAAATACAATATTTTACATCCTTTTTATATTTTATCCTGTCTAATTACTACATAGTAAAAACTCAATATTTTTATGAAAAGTACCAGAAACTTAAGTACCGAATTTGCTATAATTGTAGCACCAGCTCTTCATGTTATTTCTAAGCTGTGAAAAAGCTGGATTGTGTAACAGTACAATGCTGAGACATCCTTGGTTATATGCCTTTACAACAGCTAGAGGAAGTCCAAGTAGATACACACATTTCCTAGCAAAAGGAGTATTGGGATGGTGACAGCTGCCACCTATGAAGTGACAGAGGTATCCTGGGTGTCTCTGTCAGGCTGCAGCCTAAGGCCAAGTCTTGTTGGAGATACAAGGAACTGTTAAAAGTACTGACAGGCATTTTAAGCAAGAAAGAACTGAGGAAAAAGTGGAAAAAAAAATCAGTGGGGGATTGTAAATATTATAATTTGTTCTTAACAAAAAATAGCGCAGGAAGCAAAACTTTTTTTTTCTTTGAGTGACAGAAATGTAAACAAGAGAATTATGATTCCTTTTGAGAAATTAAGGTTGTGCTTTGTTCATGACAAAAAATAAAACTGCACGTAGTGTGCTAGTAAAATATTTACTAGAAGACATTCTGTTGCCTCGACACAAAGGGACCTTGAGGTTGAGAAAGCCCTTAAAGCTATAAGCTTTTAAGTAATTATATGATTGATTTCTTCTGTAGTGTGCTGGATGAGAATATATTCTTACAACTTTGAATAAGTTTTAGATGGGATAAATTTGAGCTGCTTAGAGTTGTGCTAATTCTCATTTCTCTAATCCACAGACCTGATGTGCCTCTCAAGAGTGACTCTCCATAAACTATCATAGTTCAAGTAGCTCACAACAGTAGCAACTAAAATTTTGCCAGATGTTTGTAGAATACTTCAGGCAGCTAACTTCATTTGACATGAACACTAGTCAGATGTCTGTACACTAGTTGCATGCTCATGACCTGGGGCTTCTATTTTACGGATATCTTCCTGGTTTTAAGCCATTAAATGACGCTTAAAGTCAAAACTTTTGGGGACTTTATAAAAGTAACTCCTTCCTGTTTATTTTTATCATTACTGCTGTAATTGCTGGAGGGGTGCATGGCTTACCAAAAGGTGGCTGCTCATTATAGCTGTCACAATTGTGATGGCCCACCAGAAATATTATAAATTTTGTATCAGTGAATCTATCCCAGCCTTTAGGAAGTGTTCCTGTGTATCAGCACAGGAACAGAATGAAAAGAAATGCTGACTTTAGTTCAGAAAGATTCACAGGCTTTGAGGTCAATAAATTTTAAAACACTATCAAGATGACTTCAGACTTGCATTCTGAAATGACCTATATTGTCTGTCACTGCTATGTCTCTAAAAATAGGTATTAAAAATTCTTAAAAAGGTAAAGAATGTGGTTTATTGGGGTACTGGTTAGTGCAGGCATTGGTGTATTTGTTAGTTGGCTGTTAGTAGAAGCTTCTGGGTAGTTGCTGTCTCATTGGAACTGTAATTGTCCAACAGCCTTGATGCTGAGGTAAGTGACAGCAGCCCAAGTAATGGAATACAGGGCTATTTTTTGCATAAGTGTGTTGAAATCTAATGGGAAAGAAATTAATTCATCGAGCAGTTGAAATACAGCATTCCTTGTTCAGGCTATAATTATCTTGACATCAAGCCTGATAACAAACTGGCAACTCTGAAAATACAGTGCCTACCTGTATTCTCTGTGGAATGATGGCCAATGGGGCATGAAAAGGAAGAGGCAATAAGATTCATAATTACATAATGTAAATAACATGTGTTATCTGTTTTCCATTTTGAAAACACCACCTTTCTATATGTTTCTATATCTCATATTAAATTCTGCAGTATGCCGGCCTGAGTGTGCTTGCTGCAGTTTGAGTGCAAACTGAAGCAGTTCCTAATCCTAATGGAAAATATCATCAAGGAATGTGTATAAATAGGCTTTGAATAATACCTGGCTTGGCTGGTTTCTTTCTTTCTTTTCCGTTTACTTCAATGCAAACCCTTTAACAGTGGGAATTGGTTAAAAATGTTACTTAAAATAATAATTTCTACTAAAAGGAAAAGTAAAAAGTGACTTTGAGTGGTTGTTTGGTTAATCAGTACAACTGACAGCTTGACAAATGTCCCTTGTCAAATGACGCTGCGACATATATTCTTCAAGGTCTTCACATTTCATGGCAATTTATTTCTCCACATTCCCCCCAGACCCCACCATCCCCATTGTTTAATAACAATATAGTTTTCCTCTTGCTTAGTAATAATTAGTCATCATCTCAGATGAACACAGACACAGCTACTGTATCACAAAAAATGGTCTTGTGCTCCAAACAAAACAGAGAATCCACTGAATTCACTGTAGTTAGAAGTTTGCACAGATCAGCAGCATGTTCTCCTGTGTGAAATATCTGTAATACTTTACTATTGTGGCAGATGATGAAATAGTAACAGTCTGTTCTGAATTTTTTATATGATATGCACATTTGTTCTTGAACACACAGACTAAAAGTAGTTCCAGTCTTAGAGGCTGGCTTTCTGCACATAATCCAGATTCATTCCACACAGTATATCTATTTGAAATGCAGGACAGTATCTCACTGCTGCACACTGATAGCCTTCTAACATGAACATGCAACAAAGCAAATTTGGCACAACACCAATAGTAAAACTTGGTTGAAATAAGCTACTGTTTATCTCTTCAGTTGGTCAACCTACTGCTTCAATTGTTAGTAGCAAGGGCAATAAACTACAGGCTTTCATGTAAAAAGTTAATAAAAATGTAAATCTAAAATAGAAGTACCTTTAGAGATGTAGGCAAAAGAGAGTGACATTATGGCCTGTGACACGAAAAAGTTATTATAGTTATGTTCAATTCTGGCCAGCCTCTGTGTTTTGCAGCTGATAAGCTTTACCTTGGCAAGCTCAGACATTATTTTTACTAAAGTAAAAGTTCATCTGGCAGTTTACTTCACAATAAAAATTGTTACATGAAATGTAGAATAGAACAAAAAAATGAACCAATGTAAAATACTGATAACTCCAGAAGTTCTGGTTCCAGTCTCTGCTAAAAGTCATTACTTGATTTCCAAGTGATTTTCAATTATTGTGCTTGTAAGAAAGTAAGAAAGAATCTCTGTGAATTCCTAACCTGGTTTTATTGATCAATACTGGAAAACAATACAAAATTTTCTTTTTTTTATGGTTTGCTGTCTAAATCTTTCACTTAGAATAAAGCCTGGATTATTAGTAATTATAATATAAATAAAGAGAGATGGGGAGAGTGGGGGGAAATGAGGAGGAGAGAGAGAGATGTTGTCAGAGCACAGACTTTCAGTAAGCATTCATTTTGAATGCTGGGGTTATTATAAAGATCAGTAGGGACTGAGAAATCATTCCAAATAATACTTGAATGTCTTAAAATTACAGTAACTCAGAATAAATAATTGACTTATTTTGTAACTTCTCAGAAAAAATGCTGATGTATTAATATAAAAGTGGTAATGTTTGGAAAGATATGTTTTGTTCATAACTTAGTAAAGAAAATCCTTGAATATCTTCTTGCGGTGAAACTAATTTCAACCTTCAACACAGAAATGTCCACGTATGATCCTTCCATAATATTTTAGCCATGGCATATTGAAAGGATTTATGGCAACCCTAAAACACTCCAACAATATTAGGAATAGACTAAAAATTAGTGAAGCTCCCACCCTTTTCCATGTCAAAAGATGGATTTCTAGGAGCAGTAATCAAGTCTGAAAGTAATTATGACAACTTAACTTGGATGAATAATGATTAATATAGCTTTAGAATCATGCTTGTGCACCTCATCCTCACTTGTGTTTCAAAACTCATTTCTTCTAAATTAAAAATAATAGTGTCTGGGAAAACAAAAAAAGGAGCAAAAAGAGGAAGTTTTCGGGGGAAAAAACCCACAAACCCACATTTTTTGTTTATTTTTTTTTTGCAAAACTTCCCCTCAGATTTTTTTCTTTTCATTCTAATGCAAAGTAAAGCCTAAGCTTTTTCCAAAATATTTATACCCTTTATGCCCCCACCCTAAACCATAATCCATTCTTCAGTAAGCTATTGGATAAGAGTCTCCTCAAATCTGAAAAATCCCCTGTTTAGAGGATTTGGAACAAAGACCAAAACTTTGATTTCCTGCCAAATTTCAATCAAACCCTTTGATTTCAGGTGCCAAAATATGATGTTGTTGTGCTATTCTTGTTACACAGAAATTTCACCCAGGAGCTGTAAAATTTACCTGATCAAACATGTACAACATGTATATAAACATTTGTGGAAAACTTAATTTCTCGTGAAAACCAGACATAAATAACCACTCCAACTTTGAAAGTGCAGAGTTAGGCCTGGAATCTAAAATACATTTGCTATTTATACACACTAACTCTAGAGTAAATTCTATTTGGAGTATTAGGATAAGTAACCCATTCTGTCAGTATTGGCTGACATGGCTCGACCATCTGACTAGATTCTTTGCTTGTCTTCCTTTAATGTTATAAATGTCTTCCTTTAATTCATAAATTTTCGCTTCTCAGAACCATCACCAGTTGTTTCAGCTACAATAAAGAAGTGGGCACTCAGTGATATGTTTCTGAAACAAAGAAAAAAAAGATGGAATTAGTAAATAAAAAAGGCTGAATAAAAATCTCAGAATTTTTATCCAAATGAATATGCTTAAATTTTGTACACCTGTTTATCCTTATGCAATGTATCATTGTGCAAAGTATCATACTGCTCTTTCTTGTCCCTTGTTCCTATTTTGCTATATTATTTGGACACTTTTCTTCCTGTATAGCTGTTTATACCTGTCTCAAAACTAATTGCAGGCTGAAGGTCAGTTACACGTTTGTCCCAGTCCCAGCCAGGACAGAGGTATTATTATTAAAGTATTCAGGCTCGGTGATGCATTCCTGTTGTCCCAGCTACACAGGAGGCTGAGCCTGCTGGATCACCTCAGCGCAGGAGTTATGGGCTGCAGTGCATTGTGCCAAGTGGCACTGACAGACCCTGATGTTATTCACTATCATCTCACCTCCCTTGCCAGGGGGTGGGAGTAAGGGAATCTCTCATTTTTAGTCAGGGCAGAAGGTATGATGGGCAAAACGTTCCAATATTGTTTTTCTTTCTGTGTAAATCGCTCCTTTGTCTCATAACTTCTGCTAGTAGTATGGTTGTTGTTACTGTTTGTTTTCTTATCTCATTGCTGTTTCCATTAGATTGTTATCTCAACCTGTGATTTTCACTTTCATGCCTCCAATTCTCTACTCCACCCCTGGAGTGGGAAGGTAGAGAGGAAAGAGGGAAAGTGCGTGAGTGGAATCTGGTTTGCAAAAGTCTCAGTGAGGCGGGTGGTATTGAGGAATATTGCTGCTAAATCACGACCCTGTTGCAACAGAGAATTTTTCTTAGTGGCCATTGCCTTTGAGAAGAAATTCTGAGAATATTTTTTCAGAATCTGATTATCATGTATTTTTGAACCTGAAATATATATTGTATCTAAAATCTGAATGAAACATTCAGCATATTAAGATGTTGAATTTCATAGAGTTTTAAGGCAGAAACTACAAGACAGTCTCTCTCACTCCAGTAGCACTGTGGAAGGTAGGGCTTACATTTCTTGACCAAAAAAAGCACTTTCATAGAAAGTATCGTTAGGTGCTGAAAAAAGATGATATTATGGAGGAAAGCATATGTGGCAAGGAGTCACAGACAAATTAATAGAAAAGTGCAATCCTTTCAGGGCTTCAAGGGTCCATGAATAACAATTCTTCCTGCACATCTTGCTGAACTTGCCAGTAATGTACAATACATTTGAGTCCTCATAAGGAACTAAGGTACTTGTTTCCCTAAAAAAAAAAATGTATGTAAACAGGGCTTTTTTAGGAAAGTAAAAAACTGGAATAGAGAAGGCTGGACAGAGCACATTAAATGAAGAATCTTCTATCAGATATGATCTCCATTAAAAAAATTGTTGAAAAGATGCTGACTCTAGGACAGAATTAAGTGAAAACAAAATGCTGACATACAGTTCTTCACGGATGACAATTCTGGCTCTCTATTTTTATTCTTAAGGTCAATCCCTTAAATGCCTTCTGTATTTAGTGAGATTTAATATGACAAGAATTTATAGCCAGGACTGCAAAACTTGGATTCCTGAGTACCATTCATACTAGTAATTTCACTGTTGTCATAAGAACGGCTCATGGTAGAGTCTATGAACCTATACAGATTTTGAGCAACTATTACAGGGCTTTTAACAGATTTATGAAGTGTTTCCTGTTCAACACAATGGCATAATAGAATTAAGTATGTTTCAAGATTATATGTTTAATTTTTAGTAATCTACAAAATTCATGTACGCTGTCCACTAAACTTTCATGAACAAGTTATTTTCTAGCAAGGGTCTTAAAAAAACGATAGGGAGGGAGAGTGTTTTCCAGTAATCCAGCAGGATTGAAATGAAATTATTTTCATTTGAATTCTAAGAAAGAAATAGATATTCAGAAAATTGAAGCCATTTCACAGAAATAGGTTGAAACTTTCTTGATGGAAGGGACAAAGTTGTCTGAATCCAGCCCAGTGTGACTTTTCTTTTGTGTGTTTTTGTCTTGTTTTTGTTTTGTATGTTTTTTCTGTGTCAACTTACAGAAGAATAAGTAGTTGGGTTTAAACAAAATTACCAGGTGTAGAGCATAAGTAATTTATGATAATCAAGGTCTCTAGGTACATAGAAAATGAAGAATTCTAGGAAAGAATTTATAGTGTAAAAAGGTAGCATTAGTATCACAGAAAGATTAGATAGTTAACAGTTTTTAGCAGCAAAGTGCTACTTTTATAAAGTTCTTCTCAGTTTCATTAATCTAGTCCATGACAGAGAGGATTTTGAGCAGCATGGGAGCTACATGAAGAATATGTAGACTATTACTGTTCTGCCATTACTGCTGATGCACTGTTGGGTTATCACGCCATGCCTCTTTCATCTTTTTATGATCTCTACATGCCCTATAGCTATTGCTACATTATATTTAATCATCTTTAACAGCTTGAATGTCAAAAAGTTAAATAGTTTAAAGTATCTTTTTTTTTTTTACTGTGACAATATGCAACTTAACAGCACCTGTGCTGAGCTCGTTAAGAGCTATTGACAGACTTTGTGCCATCCTGTGCCAATGTCCTCACCATTCTTATGATCATGTGATATACTTCTACACAATTAAACTTATGGAAGATGCTTTTATTACAACCGTGGTCTTCCTTTGATACCCTTCTGCCATCTAATTCACCTCTCAGTAATTGTGTAGGTCATAGTCAGTTATTCCCTATGCTCTCTATAGCTGAAGAGAGAACAAATAATGACGCAATCATTTTATTGTAAAAGCTGGTGCCTCAGATTTTTCAGAATAATTTATCTTTTCTTATATGTATACTAAGAGCTTCACTCAGAATTTCTCCCCTAAACATTCCAGTTTCAGGCCTGTCTATTTCTGTTAATTTCATTATCATGTATAAGTTGTGATCACTGATGATCAAGAAAGATGAGTTAAATTTGCACTAGATGCTGCTCGATTGATAAGAGGAGCAGAAATTTAACTTATATAGCAACTAGATTCACAGAGCTTAGTGTAGGAGTAATTGACGACAAGGTGGCTCTTTAAGTTAAGGAAATCTGTGAGTTTCTTTCTATGAAGCAATTGCTAAAGGTAACAATAAATAAGTTGAAAATTCTCCTATTATCTTCCTGGCATAAGAAACCTAAGATGTTTAACCTTAAAAAAAGAAACAAGTTTCTGAAATAATTGTTTTGCATGGTTGCAAGAAGGAACAGGGGCTGGATTTGATGATCTTGATTCCTGACAAATTTCCATTGCTTCTAGCTCTTTTTTTCATCTGTCTCACTAACATGGAAGAAAGACTTTCCTGCCTTGTCATAATAAACCAAAGGTACTTACACCTTTCCAATTTTAAAGGATTAGTCTCAACTGCTTCCATCAATACACTTCCAAATTTTGTTCAGGGAAATGTAATAGACTATGAAAATACCTTTATGACCTCTCCAACTATGAAGTGTTTTCAGATCCAGTTGTGCAGTGAGCCAGGCTCAGCAGCACGTGGCAATGCAAGATTTGCTGCGCTGGTCAGGCAGATGATGAGACTACTGGTGTACCAACTCTGGAATTGCCCCTCTAGCATACATGCCCAACACTGAATGCTTCACCTCTCCTGTTCCACTGCTTCATGTCCATTTCATTTCTGAATAGAAAAAGGTGGGATGGTAAAAACCTGTGGCTGTTAGATGACCTGCTAATGGTAGAAAGTCTGAAACTTCTGTCAGATCTGTTTTCCTCCTGAAGCATTTATAACTGTGAAAGTGAAATGGCTATTAATAACACTGCACCTGGACTACTGCATCCAGTTCTAGGCTCTCCAGAAAAAGAAGACACATATCAGATAAAATCCAATGAAGTCCCACTAAAAAGTTCTTGGAGTAGCTAACCTGAGGCTGACAGAATTAGGACTGTTCCTCATGGAGAAGAGAAGGCTTGAAGGAATCTCATCAGTGTGTATAAATACCAGAAGGAAAGGTTTAGAGAGAACAGAGCTAGGCTCTTCAGTGGTGCTCAGTGCCAGGGTCAGAGGCAATGAACACAATGAAACACAGAAGGAACTTCAAGAAACCCTTTTTGTTCTAAGGATGACAGAGCACTGGCACTGGGCTGAGAGACTGGAGTCTCCATTCCTGGAGAGTCTGTAAGATCATCTGGACATGGTTTTGAGTAGCTAGTTCTGGGTGGCTTGAGAAGAAAGTCTGGTCAGATGAGCACCAGAGGATCCACCCAAACTTAACCATTCTTCAAGTCTCATTCAGGCAACAGTACTTTTGGAAAAAGAGAGAGAATTACCCATTTGGAAAGGAGAAATGATTAAACACTATCTGCACTATCATTTTACCTGGATCTTTTCAATCTTCAATCCATTCTCATTTCCCAGTTACCATTATTTTTTACTTCTATTGTTAGTGATTTAAGTACAAATTCAAAACAAATCCAATGTGTCATAAAAACACAGAACCTAGAGAAAAGTTACTATTTTAAGATCTACAGTTTATTGTTTATTTTGTGGTAACTGTCCAGAATTTATATATTGAGATTCAAATTGATTAAAAGAGTATTTTATGGAAAGAGGTTCTTAATTTTACTATTCTTATTGAAATATTTCTTTGATTTTTTCAGTTTTTTCAGAATTTTATAGGATTTCTTTTTTACCTCTAGAAATTCTCAGAAACAGAAAAAGACATTTCCTGCCAAAAATCTACTTCCTCTGAAGGCTTCTGCCTAAGCTAAACTTTTTCTTTTGTGAATTATGAAAGACATTATAATGTCCTAAATCGCTTGCAACCAGATTTATAATCTCATGCTTAGACCAAATTTCATGATAAGATTAAAAGAAATACTATTCTCAACAGGAGCAAATAACTATGTTGCCATTGGAAGAAAGGGTAGTTATTAGACATCATTTGAATACATCAATACAGAATGATCCTTGTACTTTCATTCTGTCTCCAGAGCAAATAGTAATAATATTTTCTATAAACACTTAGAAATAGCTGCTTCTGCCTGCTTGAATTAAATCAAAGAACATGCAAGAGTTTCTCACTCATTAGAGACCTTCCAGAAATTCTTCAGGCAATTTAATTTCTAAACCAACATAATCTATACATTTTTTTACCTAGTTCCAAAAATCATCAGAGTTGCCCTTCAACATGCTTAGATGTTTTGATTGCTGAGTTATTTGTTTGACAAGTAGCTCTCTCTGTAATAGCTTTTTTCACTGCTACAGCTGTTTATGTGAGTAGACGCTTCCATTAAGAAACATACTTATGCCAACAAAACATATGTTTTGTTTTGACGGCTTCTTTAGTTTAAAGGTTATGCTTTTGTCTCAAGCTTAAACAAGTAAATACTGCTCTGTGTGGCATGTTAAGCATGTAACATAATGCAAGGCAAATAATTAAGTATAACATAATGTAATATCAAAAATGTTTTTAATGATGTGCCTTTAATGATTGTCCTTATTTCAGGGATACTGTTTAAATATAGACTGTGATCAAAGACAATCTAGATTTTATTGTTTTCCATTCTCCTCTCTCAAATACATTTTTTTTTTTTCTGGAAAAATCACAAGTACCTTTTCTGTAAATGTCTACTTGAGATTCTTAATACCTGCCACTTTGCTGTCAATTTGTTTTTGATGTTTTATACAAGGAAACATGTAATTTCTGAAATAACTGTTGAGTCTTTCTCAAAATCAAAGGATTTGGTTCATCATTAAGCAAAAGTACTTCAGACAAAGTATCCTTCTATGTCAGCTTAATGAATTTTTAATTAAAATGAGAATTATTTAGAAATAATTATGACTAATCTATGATTATCAATTGATCTTATTATGACTACTGAAATTAAGGTATGTTCATAATTAAATTGTCTGGAGATAGACAATGAATTATCATGTTTGACATTAGAGATGACTGGCAAAAATCCCCCCTTTTCTGATAATGGAACAGGTATTGCAATAACCCAGAGCTAGTGCAGGTTAATGACTCTGTGCACCTTTTAACAATATAAATAAAACTTTTGTTCCAAAATGCCAACTTACTATAGTCTACCTACAATTTCATCACTATTTGACAGACCTCGTCTTACTTGAAATATATTCCATTCTCTGAGGCATATGATCTATGCTGATTAGTGGTAATATATTGATCTTGGACAGCTGGGTTTTGCAGCATTGCGTTGTACACTGAACTTTCAATTGATTATAAGCAGAAATATTTCCAAAATAATTCAAAGTTGTTTCGTTCACGAATCAATGTGAATCATAGATGTATTTTACTATTTTTTTTAATCTGAAAGATGGGATCTGAAGCAGCGTAAAACTGGTTTTGACAGTACAGGTATTCACCCAACAATGCTTCTTTAGGCCGTATATCTGGGAATTGAGGTTATCTGGCAACAGATGCATTTTAAACTCAATTAAAATACTTGTCTTGTGCCACAGGCACAGGACAGTTATTTAAGAGGAAGCAGGGAGTGAGTAGCACTAAGGAAATCACACAGAATAGATTTCCATTAGACAAAGAACACAATACTCTGTAAAGTATTTAGAAACCTTTTAACTCTTCTGCTGACAAGTACTTATAACAGAAATACCATTTTAGATAGGCATGTACAGTTACATTTACAAATATTTCTCATATAGTCACCATGGGGTAACATCTTGATAAAGACTAGGTGCATAGGCTTCTGAAAATAGTTTGCTGTAGAAGATCAAACACGAGAAGAAGTTTGACTGGACCAAATCCAGTCTGCCCATAACATTTTCAAATTGGAATATTTCCAAAGTAATTTGTTAAAGACAAAGAATTTCAAGTATGAAGTTACTGAAGTAGCTAAAGAGGAATTTGTCTTCTTGAGTTGCATGGTTGTGTCATGCCAATAACATTAAAAAGACAAATATTACATCATTTATCCTTGTTATTTTGCAATACATAAGTATCAGGTAATAATATTAAAACTACCTAGATACAGAAATCTGCATAAAATGCATACTGTGATTTCTTTTTCTGTGGCCTCCAGGCTGCCATTGAATGCATTGCTGATGTTTCCTTACCCTGTTCAAGGTAACAATTCAGCAAATTTCAAATCCATGATTTTGCAAATGTTGTCTTTCCTTATTCTTAGACCATTAACCAGGCTAAATGCTATTCCCAGACTTCATTGTCCAATGCGAACGAAGAGTGAGGGCCATGATTCATCCACAGATGCAGGAAGCAATAATGAAGACACTTGTTCAAAGATTGAACTGAGTCATATGCTCATGCATATTTATGATGACAGAAGATAAAACTTTTTTAATTTATAAGTGAGGTCAGACATGCACATTTGGAGAGCCCATACAGAGATTATCCTGGGTATTGAAGAAATTACTGGGCATATTATAAAATTAAAGCCTATGAATGTTAAAAAATGTCTGCAGTCCTTTACAGAGATCTTAAAATTCTTATCCTTTAAGCATGATAAACATGAGAAAATGAACAGAATTATATTTCTCTAGAGGCTTCCATTGGCAGAATAATGAGATAACACTGCACATACATGGTACAGTTATAGACCCCACACACCAAAATGACTAGCTAAAGACAGGTATTTCATACAGGCAACAGTACTTTTGGAAAAAGAGAGAGACAAAACAGGCAAAATAATTATATTAAGGTTTTTGCACCACTTCACACTGTCAACAATGAATATAGAGAGCTTGTTTTTTTTCCACAGGAGTTGCTTTGTTCCTCATCACTTTCTAATTCTGATTGATAAGATGCTTCTTACAATTTGGGGTTCTAGAATATCTTGCCAGTTGTCTGTGGGTTTTTTAGTCAGATGCTGCAGGAAATTGATTTGATCTGTCATACGTTGGCCTTTAACTATTCCTCTGAAGATAATGATGTTGGATTACAGTCTTGCATGAGTAATTCTTAGAAGTCTTTTTAAGAGCATTATAATAATAGCATAGAATCCAGTTGATCTAAACATGTTCAAAATACTCCCAATACTATGAAATGTTTCAGCAGTCATTCAGATGAATCTTTGAGCTTCATTGGAATTTATCTCTAAATGTGTTTAAGAATATGAAAAATGAATCATAAGCAAGATTTACTAAATACAATAGCTGCCAAGTAAAATATATGGTTAGTTGCACACAGTGGATTCATGATATGGAAGTAAAGGATAAGCTAAAAAAAATCTAGTAAATGACTAAGACTTAATGTAGGATCATACTTCTTTACTTATTTTATGAGGAGTTTTTATAAATGCTTTTTTCTGAAAAAAAAGCTGTAAATGTGGAAGCCATTACTGTTTCTTCCTGTATGAAGATGTCTGCAAAGTGTTCAAGGTAGGCAGATAATTTGACCCCTGAGAATTCAGTATCTCTAGGAATTTTGTCCGTTGTTGGTATAAAAAGAACACCAAAGTTCTTGAAACATTTTCTGCTTATGAAGAATAGCTTGAATGCAGAATTGTGTTCTGATACAGCTTTGTATTGGTAACAGAAAATTAGCAGAATTACATTACTTCGCTTGCTGTGCTACTGGCATGCTGCAATGTGTCCCCTAGCTTTCTAATACAGTACTTCTTTTGTATTTCTTCCTCTGCTTGCAGCTGTTGTTCTCTGTTCATATTTTGGATTTCATGAGCCACTGAAGGACTCGGGGACAAGGAACATTTCCTTTTGTTCATAATGTATCATTGCCATTCAGTATTGAGAGCTGATAATTATTCTGAAATTGTTACCTGGTCTTTACTCACCTTACTTGAACTAATTTCCATGGAAGCCCTTAAGAGAGCTGAATATAAACTAAGCAAGAAACTCTCAGCATTAAGATTTGAAAAGAGCATATGTATTTATTCTTAGCTTTAGCACTTCAAAAAATATCATCAAGAAGCTGTTTGTCTGTGTAGTGACAGGTATGGACTAGTGAGTTGGAAAGACTCCACCAGGAGACTCAGGGCTATGACTTTAATAACTGAAATAATGTGTTCTGAAATGCCTGAGTTTTCAAACTTCTTTTAAACTCCTTCTAGAGGTTTAATAAAGTTTTTTTATTATATCTACATTTCTTGAATATTGTTTAGAGCTTGTTCAGTTAAAAACCTTTTGTACATATGTATGCATATGTATAATATATAAATAGCGTCACTCTTGCCTTTTACAAATACCTAAGAACATCACAAAATAGTAGATTTTATTATATATACCATACTGCATATTTTTCACCTTATCTTTTCCAGGATGTAAGTGATACAATCTTTTTATTACACACAAAATGAGCTTACCCTTAAGCAGAAGTCAGAAAAAAATTAAGTTTTCACATTAGGCAGGATTGAGAAGGTATACACATTTCTGAAATCAGCCTGGCCCACTGAAGAACTGGCCATACATTACAGACTTGATTGATGTCTAACAGATCCTTAGAAGGTAAGTCTGCTCCTGTTCTGGCTCATGTTTGTGTTTCTCTTCTTTGGTGTGCTTTCAGGTTTTGACATTTTTCCAAAAGCAAGAGCAAACCTTTTATAAGCGTAGGAAAAACAACCTTTCACACATGCATTAGTTTTTGCAGGCACATAAAGGAGATAAAAACTTTGAGAGCCCTGGCTCTCAATGTGGATCTCTAGTACCATAGAGAACTTTTAGTGACCTTAAGATATGTTGACCTGGTAATTAATTTAGTCATGGATTATTTAATTTGTTTGCATTATGTAAACATCATGTTGCATTCTATAGCCTCGTGTGGGATTAAGATGTTGATTTTTTAAGTTTTTTTTTTTTTAATGTCTGGTTAGAGAAAAGCTGGTAAAAGTATGAAGCTTTTAGATGTAGTAGGAGATGAAGTAGACCTGGAACACTCACATTTGTTAGACTACCTGCTAGCAAACAAGAGCATTCAAAAAATTCAAAGCAGCATTGAAATGGTACATACTATACAAATCTCATTATCTGTATTCACTAGATAGCAAATATCTTCTAGGACTGTGTGTAGTGAGAGCTCATAGTTGTGATCATTTCTCATTCTAAACTCTCATTTGAGCTATTGCAATAGTTACCAAAACCTGAAATAATCTACCTATTTTCTTCCAAAGGGAGTATTATAATTTACATGTGTTGTATTTTGCAGTGCCAACAGAACAATTAAAAAAAAAAATAGCACTTTTCTTAACCCATACTGGATCTCAGATATGAGCTGAAGCAAATTTTGATGGAAATATATGTTGGAGTCTGTAAGAGGTACAGATGCTGTCCTATTTGGAAACAAACATCAGGAAGAGTCACGCTGGAAAACAGGTCTTGGTAATACAAACCATACTATAAAATCTCCACTTTCTAAGAAATTATAGACAGTACATTATTGTCAGCTTTAAATATTTAATATTTAATCTAATAAAATAAAAGCTAGTCATATGCTTGAGTGCTACTTTGGGGAAATTGTTTGGGGAAATTGGGTTTCTTGTTTATGGATGAAGAAACAGGGGCACTGTAAGCTTTTTTACAGGATTTTTAAAATTAAATTTGAAGGTCAAACACCTTTCTAGATTTGGATTTTTGGGAATTTAATTCTTTGCAAACCCATCCGTTTATGACAAGTAATTACAGTAAGTGTGATAGCATCATGATGAGAATAAAAAAGTACACGAGTACTTTATAAATATCACAAACATTTCTAATCATCTACTTGATATATCTGGCTGACAATGCAGAGGTAAATCCTGGAGACTGTTAAAATAGATAGAGGCAGAATTAATCCACATTAAGGAAACACAGTGAAGAACTATCTATTAAAAATGGTCCAGCTTAGTTTTATACCAGCTAGTAAAATTAGATTTTGCAGATTCTGTAAGAAAAATATCATAGAATAATCTAAACAACACCTAAACTATTTAATAACTGTTCAGGCACTTACAACTGTGAACCTAGGGCTGTTGAACCATGGACAGACTTCAAGCCTACACAGGTGAAAGTGTGAATAGTTTGCCAATAATTACAGTAGATCCATCCACTCCCATGAGTGTGTTTGACTTGGCTTCTTAGCCTATGTCTGCTGTGTTGCAGCTGGGTCACTGGTGAGTCTCACTTTCCAGCTGGGAAGGAGCAAACACCAGGCTGACTGGGAAGTGGAAGCTCACAGCTTTCTCTGCCTCTTGGAAGAGCTTATTTCCTGCAGCCAGATGGTTTAACATAACAAACACTGCAGTCAGGCATCAGTTGCAGGTTGGAGACAGTGGTCATATTGACTGTCATTCTGCTGAGATTGGGGTCTGCTTGGATAAGCTTTCCTTCCAGTATGTGATGGTTTTGTGCTAGGTATTGAGCAGTGGAATGTGTCAGAATAGAGAGTGTGCTAAATTGTGTTGGTACTTTTCCTATGCTGACAGGGAATATGCTCCAGGTAGAAAATTAGCTTTTAAATTTCGACATTGCAGCTCAAAAGGGTGTGAGCTCTGCACATGCTAATTTTCCTTATACTGGTTCTGACTCCCAGCTGAGAATGGTGCATAGCAGGACTGAAGCTGTTCTGCTCCATGCTGGTAAGAGTCATCCTTTGCTTGGTTTCAGAAGGAAGCGGTCAAGCAGTGTCACTGCCTTACAAAGGAAAAGGAGGTTAAAGTTAGAGACAATATAGAGGAGCATTCCTATTATATGACAGAATATTAAAGAATAAGGGCTAATGTGTAGCTAAGAAGAATGGGTATTTGTTGTTCAGCATCTGTTTCTGACCTAACTGGGTCTTTGAGATAAACTTTAAAAAAAATTCCTGGTTTTTCTTGAGGATTTTTCTTGAGATTCTTTAATGAAAGAAACCCTTTAAAAATGATGGTTACTGAATAATTGAAGGATACCAGGACTAAAAGGAGTTGAAAACTGTGGATGGCTACTTCTGCTACTGTGAAACAGTACCTTAAATGCAACTTTGAATTACAATATAATTAAAAATTCAGAATGACACCAACATGCAATTTTTGAACTAAATTTAGTAGTAGTGGGAAAAAACCCCTCAGTATATATACTTGATGCATTTATCATATTTCCCTTCCTCTGCCTTTGATGTAGAATCCAGGTGTATCTACAACCTACACATTTTCTGGAGTGTAATCCTGACTCTGATTATTAGGGCAGTCATATTAAGGACATGTGAAAGAAGCTTATATTCGCTGAATTAGGAATTACAGACTCAGAGAATCATCAAGGTTGAAAAAGACCTCTTCGATCACTGAATCCAACTATTAACCTAACACTTCCTTCTTCAAACTAAACTATGTGCCCAAGTGCTTCATCTACATATCCTTAAAATACCTTCAGCTACGGCAACTTTCCCGTTTCCCTGGGCATCTGGATCCACTGCTTAACCACTCTTTTGGTGAAGAAACTTTTCCCAATGACCAATCTGCATGTCTGCACTTCTGGATCAACTTGAGGCCACTTTTCTTGTCCTATAGTTTGTTGCTTAGGAAAAACCCCTTACCCCTTCCTTGCTACAACCTTACATTAATGTGTAGTAGAAGTAAAGCAGGGTAAACTGTAGCTTCAATTCACTGTGCTCAGTGCAGTTACCTGTGTTGAGCACAGATGCATTCAACAACACTGTCATGTCAACTGAGTCACCCAGTACTCTCTGACAAGAAGGGCATCAAAACATCTGTGATGGATACTACTGGTTCAGAAAAAAAGTGATTCTTATTGCAAATTCTGAGATGACAGACAATGAGAAAACTGTTTTGTTATGTGCCTGTATAAAGGTTTCCCTAGGGACTGAAGTCACTCTTGTGTCCCTTGTGTCCTACAGAACTTAAATCCATACAGGAATTTGCTCAGTCTGGGGGTCTGAAAAATCAACTATTTTCTTGCAGTTCTTAAAAAAAGATACTCAATGGGTTTTTATTCTTTTTATTATAAATACCTAAGTGTTATACTGATGTTAAAAAAAATAAAATTCTTCTTTCATCAAGTTTACTGACCACATATATCCTTTAAATCTAACTTCAGTGTTCTGGAGAGGGAAGTTCCTAGTGCAGTAGTAATACATAATACATAATGAACCACAGTATATTACACGAGAAGGTAGAGAAACTAAGAAATGAAAGTGAAGAAAGATGCATCCTGCCAGACAGAATTAATATATATGGTCAGGAGAAAAAAAAAAGTAAAAATTAGAAATTCAGAGGTAGATAATAGAATAGAAGATTAATTAATCACAGTAAAAGAAAGTTAGGTTAAAATCTTAGTTCCACTGAAGAACTGGCTGAACTCCTAATGCAGAAATGCCATTTCTGGATAACAGAGGACATAGGAAACATGACAGACTGCATTAAAGAAAGTGAGATTAAGATTGCTTTTTTTGCCTCTGGAGTATGTTTGTGGTGTGCAATATGACTGCACTCACATCCTCACATATGGCCTAAGTATGTCTTGCCTTTTTTGTTTTGTTTTGTTGTTTTGTGGGGTTTTTTTGTTTGTGGTTTGTTGGTTTTTTTTTTTTTTTTTTTTTTTTTTTAATCCGGAGGCTGCAGTTAGATGCTGATAACTGCTAATTTAGTCTGTGTAACTGGAGCATTGGTTTGTTTGTTTTTTTAATCATCTTTTAAAATATCTTTCCTCTTCCCCTTAAAAATTTAGGAATTTTTAGTTCACTCTTTATGTGTGGAGCTTTTATAATTGTATATGGAATAGAAAAAATGTCTGAAAATATATTTAAATTTATTTAAAAAATTAAATCAGTCTATCGCTGTCTTGAAATTGTCTGATATCTTCAAAGTATAACTCTGAGGAACCTTACAAGCGTAGGACAGACTATATGAAAAAAAATTGCATGAAGTTCAGAACCAATCAAAAAGGATCATGATTTATTGCAACGCATCAAAACCAGATAACCACTGAAATCCATAATTCACTCTAATAGTATCATAGTCAAGCCTGAAAAAAAGTCATCATGTTTATACTTGGATAGTTCAGATGAGTAATTTATTGGTTCTAAAAAATAATGTACAGTAAAAATATGTGCAGTGCTCTGGACTCTGTCAACAATAAAAGGCTGTATTATGTATACAG
Source organism: Cettia cetti (assembly GCA_013401135.1). Taxonomy (NCBI): domain Eukaryota; kingdom Metazoa; phylum Chordata; class Aves; order Passeriformes; family Sylviidae; genus Cettia; species Cettia cetti. Next base: position 65,755 of record VZUI01022832.1, read on the forward strand.
GCCCATGCACTGAAAGTGTCCTTCAAGTAGCCTCCATGAATGTATTAAGGATAAAGAGTATCCTGATAAGCTAAGCAATCTTATTTACCATAAACTTTTAAAGCGCTAACTTTTTAGTAAAAATACCATCGGAAATCATCATTTATCAGTGCTCTGGGCTAGATCACTTTGTACTCCCTGCTAATAGAGGCTAAAGGTAATCTCCCAAAGTTTTACTCTCATAAAGTGAAGTTCACCTTTTCTCCTAAAGTACCTGTAAATGTTTGTTGATCACATTCATAATTTGTAGGCTGTTTACAGAATTTTTTTAATAATTAATGATCAAAAATTAAGTTTCTAACAAAAAGCAGCTATGCTCTTAAAACTCAGGCCATTCTGAAATGAGGACAAATTATCTTCATTTTGCATATCTAAGAAATAGGCAGAAATGGCACAATGAACAGAGTATGGACAACGGTTTTTTCTGTAAATGAGAAATTCACTGCAGGAAAAACAAACTGATGCTGATAAATGTAAGAAAACAGAAGAAAAACAAGGAAGAGAAGAACAGCATTTCAGGAAATAGAATAAATTTCAATGAGAAAATAGTGTTACTGACTTAATAGGCCTGCCTATTATTATGACAAGAGAATGCTTAAAGATTATTTCTGCCTGATTATCAACTGATTATCCAGTTGAAACCAAAATGACCTCTTTCTGTAAGAGTACTTGAAACATCTAATAAAAGTTGGAAGTTCTAGCCATAAAATCCCGATTAATGTTACATTTGAAAAATGACATATTTTAGTCCATATTTGATTTGTCTAACATAATTTCTATATTATTCTCATTAGTGTGGTTTATAAGCAAATTTGATTGTCCTTTTTTTCTTTCTAAAATCTCATACAATGTTTTCCTGAACAGGTAGTGACCCATCTCTTCTTTTCCCTGCATAACCTCTTGACATTCTTGTAGTCTTCCTGAGTTACCCGCCCCTTCTTCCAAAGAACATAAGATCTTCTTTCTTCCCCCAGGTTCTAGCCAAAGCTTTCTGTTCTGCCAGGCTGACATTCCCAATTGGCTTGTCTTCTGCACATGGGAATGGCCTGATCCTGTGCCTATTATATTTCCTTCTTGAACGGGGCCCAGCATTCCTGGACTCCTTTGCCGTTCAGGACTATCTCCCAGGAGATTCTGTCAACCAGTGTCCTAAACAGGACTAAGTCTGTTCCCTGGCAGTCCAAGGCAACAGTTCTGCTGAACCTCTTCTCCAAAGATCAAAAGATGTGTGATTCCATGCCTCCAACCACCACTTCTCCCTCCAGCCCCTTTCTGTTGACAAACAGCGATCCAGTGGGCACCTTGCCTAGTTGGTTCCCTCAGCAGCTGTGTCAGGCAGTTCTCTTCCACGTGCTCCAGAAACCTTCTAGACCCTTTCCTCTCTGCCACCTTGTATTTCCGGCAGACTTCTGGTGAGTTGAAATCTCCTATGAGAACAGGGCCTAGAGGTTCCAGCTGCTTATAGAAAACTTCATCTTCCTCTTTGTCCTGTCTGGGTGGTCTGTAACAGGCTCCCACCATGATGCTTGCCTTGTTAGACTTTCCTGACCCTTACCCAAATGCACTCAACCCGATTGTCACCATCAATAAGCTCTCAATGTTGCACCATTAATTTGTGAAGGGAAAATCTTTCAGGAAAGAGGTAAACTATAAATATTTTATTACAGAGAGCAGACAAAATTAACTTTTTAGTGAATTTTTAAAAAAATGTTGTCTGTAATATGGGTAAATATAACTGCTAATTATGCTGGTGTATTTTTTAGAATTTCATAATGCTTTAATCCCTAAGAAAACCTGCATACACATACCTAAATATTGCCTGTTGTAATTTGAATGGTAGAAGGCATGGGGATCACAGAAACAATACTCCCAAATTCAGGTTAGACACAAAGACTGCTAGTCTTAAGACTATGGCTTAATAAACCATAAAGATTTTGCTAAATGTGGTTTCTTAGAATGATTTGCATGCTTATTACTATATTCTGAATTAAAATAAAAGACATATTTTGGGTCACAATTGCTTAGAAATTATCACAATGAAGTAATAGCTAATAAACGGTAAGACTTTACCAACAAATTACTGATTTTGAATTTTTATCATGAAATAGAATATGCTTTATATGGCTTATATGATATTTGAATAAGACTACACTTCTTACAGCAAGTAAACTGTGCTAAAGAGGAGAAAACAACAGTACAGGAAAAAAGTGCATGTAAAAAGTGAAGTGGTTCTTTACTACGATTTATCTTCCCAAAGTTCCATGTGTTGCACAGGATGTCATAAAAGTGTGCTGAGGAATTCTTGGTAGGAGTTTAAAAAGCAGTAGTCAATAGCATGTCTGCAGCTTTCTAACAAGAGCATGGATGAACTCCAAAATTTGCAAGGCTGAGAAACGCTGCAGAGAAACAGAAAACAACAGTTTCAATTGCTATTTAGCATTTTTTAAATAATTATTATTTTAAGAGTTGAAAATTCCAGCTCTTGTTTCTAGCATTCATTTTTCTGTGAATTCAGCAGCCCACAAAGACTGACTGCAGAAGAAAGAATTGTTACACATTTGTTTGTTAGTAGTGTTCCAAGTCATGATAAGTGACATTTTATAATTTTGAAAGACTTTGGTATATAGCTTTTCTGACAGGCTCAAAGTAGATATGGATGCCATTGGAACTTGGAGATAAGGTGGTGCAGCAAGAAAATGGAGCTTTTTATATGCTGTTAATTGTTTGCATCTCAAAAATAGCAAACCTAGTGAAATGTTCTTATGGGGAGACATCCAGTCATTCCACCATAGAGCCATATTTCTAAGGCTTCTATTTTTGTTTTGTTTTGTTTTTTTTTAAAACTCAGATCAAAAGAGCATATTGTATTACCTATTCAATGCAAATTTTAATTTTTTGATGTCAAATACATATATTTCTATTAAATCATTCATATGAGATATTGATTAGACAAAGGTTTTCCTTGCTTCTGCATTTTTGAGTATAATTTTTAGCATCTGGGGTACAAAATTCTGATATGAAAGTGAAAATTATGAGACAATCTTAAAAAAAACTTAAAAATGTATTTTGGAAGTATGGTGTTTTAAAAACCCAAGGTGAATGACATAAAATTCTCATATGCCATAACACAGAAATGTGATTCAGACCCAGGGCCAGACACTGTCAGCTCTGAGGTACAGAGTATTTCCTTCAGCACACAGGATCCAAATACTAGTAAATTATAATTTTGCATTCATAAATGAAATTACTGTAACACTAAACTGTCTTTTTACAGACAGCTCTTTGTAATCATGAGTAACTATCATAATAAATGTCAACTTAGGATAAGGTGAAGTTTCTTCCATTGCTTTTTTTCTTCTTTTTTTAACTTTGCTCCCACATGTAAGACTTGCTTTAAAGATTATGAAAAATGAGTGAAAATAAAGAGAGGATCTATAGAGATAGAGTGCTAATCTGCTTTATTTAAACCCAGTTCATAAACTTAAAGCTATTATTTTATTTATAAATAATAATAAACAGCTGTAGTTAGGGTCAGAAATTCATTGCATTAGATATGTTGTAGAAATGAAGATAAATTCTTTAAGGGTTTATAATCTTACCTGAAGTAACTCACTGCAAATAAGTAGGACAGAGATAACAAGCCAAGGGGAAAACATGTAGGCAGGCTAGTTAAAAGGCACAACCTAATGGAGGTAGTTTGTCTAATATTTGTTTACTTTTCTAAACAGATAGTACTGACTAAATAAAAAATTCTACTCACTTTATTAGTGGAAAGGAGCTCAGTGTTTTAGATATCAGGAAGAAAGGGAGGGCTGAAGAGACAGCTACCATTTTAATTTCCATGCATGTATAAGCTGTGTAAACAAAGTACAAGAGAACTAGCTGCATGGGACTATGGAGAGACCTCATTTAAAATGTTCCAGTCCTACCATTTATCTGCCTTTGACAAAATTTGAAATACTCAGATCTTAAACTCTTCTAGAGAAGACAATAAAAATGTTTTGCACCCTACTTTACATGTAGATACTTTGCACATTTTTACATTTAAATATGCTCTCTCTGAAAAACAAATTTGCCCCTTTCCTCTGGTAGAGTGTACACTGGCAAAGGTTTATCTTTTGTATTGTCACCAAGACTATGATGGTCTTAGATACAAGTGTTTTACATTCATTGACTACTGAAAATGGGAAAAAAAAAAGTTGTTGATACAGAAAATATATTATGTTTCAATTAAAGAGTTTCTTTCCTCCTCTAGCAGAATGCTCTGCCTAAGTGGGGGTAAAACATCTCCAACTTTACCCTACTGGCAAAAGTTACCAATAATTGGTGGAAAAGAGGGGATGTATTGCATTTGGTGTTGAAGAATGCACAGTTGTTAAATCTCAGGGCCAATAGTTATATAAATTCAAATTATTCAGATTAGTTCCTGCTTTGGCAAGAGCCTTTCCATAGGACAAACTTCACCTCTTTACTCATTAAGTGATTCTTATGGTATGCTCTAGGAAAACTACCTAAATACTGTGGTCATGGGAGAGGATCATCCAACAGCCCTCAACTACACCTGCTCATTTCTAGTGGCTTAGTTATATACAGGGGGAAAACATAATGAAGGACGGGTGAACTTTTCACAACTGCTTCCCTGTAACGTGTTTGAGGCAGGAATCCAGAAGGTGATATCAACCTAACTAACAATACCTGATTGGCTTTAAATCTGGCAAGTATCCAAGGGACTCTTCTCAAGTGATATGGACCAACAGGGCCAGGATGATTGGCCAACAGGAGACTCATGCCAATGATCTAAGCTGAAAAGAATATGTCATTCAAATAGCTCTGGGTGGTCTGAGATACATCTGCAGCATCCATGGTGCTGGACATATAGCAGAGGCCTTGACCAGTGGGAGTGGGTTTCTGTATGGATCATGTGTGTAAACATCTCTGTGTGTGATAAATTAGAAAGTTCAGCTCTAGAATTCTTAAGAAGGACTTCTCAGACAGTGGGGTGGATCTGCTCTTGTGCCTGTCTTGCTCCTAAATTCCCATCTGACAAAGTTTGAAGTGTTACACATTTAGAAAATGAGATGACAACGTGAGAAAACATAATTATACCAGTTTACTGGTGAAAGTATAAACAAAATTAAAAAATTAAAGTACAAAAAATGACAGCAATATTATTGTAATAGAAGAGATTTAGACATTCTGTATTCTGATCCTTGGACAAGATAAGTTAGTATTACTTTTTGTTTAAAGACTAAAAAACCACTGGAATAAAATCTTAATTTTGGTAAATATGCAAATAGGGGGTTTAAATGAAAAGAAGGGCAATTAACTCACACTTCAATTAAGTTAGAGAAACAGTCATTAGTTTTAGCTTGGCTGAAAATATCACAGAATTAATGCTATTTTTCCTGCTTTTAAAATTATCATTAAGTCAGAGAAAAACAGCATTTACCTTCAATTGACCTACACTTACAAGTTCCATAATATTGTGCAGTGCATCACAAACTAGATTTTTCATAAATTCAAAGAAATACATAATATTAATAATTTGACACAATGTATAGCCATAAAATACAAACTGTGCTGCAGAGAAAAGGTTTGTGACATCAGTAATTGTGATTAGAATAAACAATGTAGAAAATCTGCCATGACTACCAAATGTAGCATAGAAGAGTGTGTACAAGAAAAAAAAAATCAGTAAATGGAAGAGACAGTAAATATCAAAGAAAAATAAACTTTGCATGAAGAGTTATGATAGTAATGTAGACAGAAAAAGCATCATGTATCCAAAGTCACATGAATTTCTGCCAAGTCACATGCTGGATATAAACATCAGTCAGCACAGAGTCTGTCTCACAGCTATGATAAGAGGCTTCTTTTTCTTAAATTTCTTTTCATTTCCTAGCACTATGTGAGACTGTTTTAAGAAAGAAAGGAAAATAGTGATCTTTAACACTCCAGCATTAAGGGCTAGAACTCCTGTTCTCCTATCCTTTGTGCCTGAAACACATTCAGGATTTCTGTTGCTTTAATACTTTTGGTTTTATTTTTAAAGTACTGCTTGCAATTTCCAATGGCATTAGTATAGCGTTGAGGTGCCAGACAAAAGTACCAAAATGTCTTTGATATACTGGTCCATTGCCTACTTTTTAGTTTCACTATGCAGCTTCTGACACTACATTCCAAAACTTCTCCAACTGATATAGTCTTAAAAAATTAATGTTGTGTGGATACACACGGGTGGGCAATACACTAAGATTGAAGTTTTTTAATTGCTTTTCATCAACCTTTTCCATTTGGTCAAATCTCTACTTTCTGTCCACTTCTTTTGAGACAGTTTTGTAGAACTGTCACGGTTGCATATGACCCAAAATATCTGCAATAAGCTGAATAGTTAGCAGGAAAAGATCCCTGGAGAGAAAAAAACTTTTTACTTGTCAAAAATGAGTCAAATGCCAATTGCTCATCTTCTTTCAAGGATCCAGGAAATTCAGACATCTTAATTAATTTCCCTCCTATGCTCTTAAATTTTCTGAGTGTAAAAGGGAACAAAAAAATCAAAAGGTATTCAATATGCCTGTGGTTACAAAAAAAAAATGCTAATGTTTTAGCAAAATGTTAAAACAAAAATCCAGAAATACATGTAATATGTTCTCTATAACCATGGAATATTGCATTAAACAGGATAGTAATAATCTATTTTTAAAAAGATATATAATTCATTTTATGGAAGATATTGTACTCTCTGAAAATAATTACACAATTATAAAAAATTATAAACATTTTAAAAACAATTTAACTGTATTTTCTCTGAATATTTATGTAGATGCAAGAAGATGGTTAATAAAAAAACTATTACGATGACATCAAAAGAATTATTAAAAATTGTCTGTTTTTCTCAGTACATAATACAAATGTAAGTAGAATAGCAGAAGTAAGTGGGTTGCTGAGGAAAAAGAAATTTATGGAAGAATATAAGCACCAAGTATTATTATATGCACACATTGAAAATACTGAGATACCCGAAAGTCTTTGGTTTACCTAATATCAATCCTGCAGAATCCTGATGCACATTCCTATTGAACTGACAGCAAAGTTATCAAATATGAATGTTCTTGTGACCCAAATGAATATTTTTTGGCTTTCAGTGTGTTTTCTTTGCTAAAAATAAGTGAAAATAAAGCAAGACAAATAATTGAACCCCAGCCCCAAGGTGCTCTGCAATGAGAAAGTTTAGGTATAATGTGGAAACACATTTGGCCACTTTAGCATTGACTGACAGGATATGTGTCTGAAAAAGAGCCATGAACAGCATGGATTACTGCTTCTGTTGCAATACAGTTCTGCTGAAGACATTCAGGAAAGCCACCATGGCCTATCTGCTGCTATGTAATTTTGTTTTATTTTGGCACACAGAAGTGAGAAGATTTCCATGGGACCAAAAAGAGACCTGGTAGCTGGCTGTGACTGACAGCACAAAACATTGAAACAATAATCCACTGAGATAATTTATGTAAAAAAAGGAACCCAGAGATATTCAGCCCCTGAGGCTTGTCTTGTAAGAGGCTATTATTATTTGTATTGATTTTAGTATGAAAGTTCCCTTTTTCCTTTTCTCTCCTGGCCCCATTGCAAACTCTAAATAATAAACTAAAGAAATCTTGCCCTGAAACTATCACTACCTTTGCAGCACAGTAATTTGTGCACCTCCAGTTATAAAACCAGAAAAATCATGGGGAAAATGGGCAAGCTGAATGAAGTCCTACCTCTGCAAACAAAGAAAATAGTTTCCAGTATTTCAGCTGCCCTCAAGACCTCCTTATGCAATACTTACATAATACTACTTAAATGCAACATGGAAATGTCCTATTTTGATGCTAGTTCTGCTTTGAATACTGATGCCTTGATTAGATACTTTTCTGTGTCCTTTCATTTGTCAGGCAATGTATTACTAAATCCTAATATTGCTAAGGCTACTATACATCTTGGAAATTAAGACAATGACTTGTCCTCACTTTTCCAGGACACGCGAATTAGCATTAGTACACATGGCATTTCCACCCTATTTGTCTCCTTCTAACAGTATTGGAATAGAATTATAAGTATGATGGAATTTTCATAGCTGAAATACTGGCTTCTTCTGACTCCATTTGAATGTTGTCATTATCTTTAAGAAAGGTAGGATTTCACTTTGACAGTATTAGGTATCTAATCCCAGTGTATCTCAGCTTCCTGTATTTGTCCCTGTCTTTTTAATTTCTGCTCTTAGTGTGTGAAGTGATATGTCTACCACTACATAGTTGAGAATTTCAGAGCTTTGGGTAGGGTATAATGTAATCAAAGGATAAGATATGCCTAGTAAACATCTTTGCTGAAGTACAGGACTACATAATATGTGGCAAAGATTAAGGTCCTTTGCAGTGGATTTGACCCCAGTCAGAGCTAAACACCCAGCAGGTGCTTGCTCACTCCCCCCAGTTCATTGCAGGATGACACATTACAAAGCATGGAATGGCTCTTTGGTAAATTTAGCTCAGCTATCCCAACTCTGTCCTCACACAACCTCCTTCCCCACTAGCCTGCTCTCTGTGTGGGCAGGGTGAGAAACAGGTGGCCTTGATGCTGTGTGAGCATCAATATTAGCCCTGAAATAGCTAAGATTTTGGGGTATTATCAAGGCTGTTATAGTCACAAATTTAAAATTAAAAGTGCCATATGGCCTGCTATGAAAAAATAAAATACATCCCAGCCAGATCCAGTACGCTTGGCAAGTATTAAACTTTTACTTAGAAAAATTCTAACAACTGTATTTATGTGAATTAAGCAATAGCATTTTAACCAACACAACATCCAGTCTGTCTCAACATAAAATTAAAGAACTTAGTGAATGAAAAGCCTGCACACAGGCTTTTGTTTATTCCAGCAACCTTACTGGGAAGATCTCAAAACTGGTAGAAGTCAGACTGAGAACAGAAATGCATTTAGCCTGTTTCTGTTTTGAGCAGGACAGTAGTGTCCTGATACATCTTAGAAGTTGATCCTTCACTGGCGGCAAGAGATGAGAGACAGTGGATATACTAAACATTTCTAGCCCTCACAAAAATGCAAGTATTGGCTGCAAAAATTGTTGGGTTTCTTCTTCTTTTTTTTCTTGGTCAGAAAACTTTAACTTTCTTAATGCCAGACTTTCTACCTTTGCAGTCTGGTACGTACAGATGTGATCTACTTTTTTATTTCAGTCAGGAACCCATAATAACTAACATTCAGTGTGAGCACGTGATAAATCCTGGAGATACTGCTGAAAGCATTCAGTAATTTCTGTGATACTAGTGTAGCATCTGTGTGATGTTAGAGATGTGGAAATAAACTGAACCAAATAATCAGAAATGGTTTTGAAATGTGCTGGCTAGATGGATCTAGCTAGATGTTACACTAGGGATCAAATTCATCCTTTTCAATGTCGGGTTGGTGATATTATCTTTCAGGTGAAATATGAAAGTAACAAGATATTGCCACAATAGGGACTGACTGAAAATGAATGTATCTTATTCCTTTCTCAGTTCCAATTGGCTGGTTCACACAGTCTCTCACTTTCCTGCTGTAGTTCAGCAAAATACTCTGAAGTCTACAATCAAGACTTATTTTACAATTGTTTTCTGTACAACCACCTGATTGGATATATTTTAATCACTTTTATTTCCACAAAACTGAGTTAGGCATTACTGTAGCACAATAAGTCATTTCACTTACAGTCTATCTCAGAATTTTTTTTTACAAATCTCTAGCACCATGGAAAAATAAAGATGTATTGAGCTACAAGGTACTATCATAACTGGTTGCAGTACATTTCAAATGTGATGTAGGAATATTTAATCATCCTGTGACACTAATGGAGTTAAGCATTCTGTCCACTAGAAAGTGATATAATCTTTCATTGAGTTCCTAAGTGCCTGTTTATGGTTCTTTTGAAGATGCAGTATTGTTGATAGAATATTTCCATCTGTTGCAGATGCTACAGAAATGTAAAAGCTACTGCAAAGCATGTGAGATTTGTCAGATGCCATAAGACAAATATAATTTCATGGATAACAGATATTAACTGTTTAAAACAGTCCATAATCTGTGAAGTGTCAAGTGTTCATGCCAATATCAATGAAAACAGATATGCATGTATTCTGTATTTTATTTGTCAAAAGAGAAATCGCACTACATTTTCTTCTTTAAATTTTAGTAACAGTTATCAGGGTGTTCTGCTGATGTTTTGTTAGAATGGGAGCTGCCTGGGTCAAACTGCTCAAAATTATGGAAGTGGGCAAATACTTCTGCATACCACAGTCAGGTATCTGCATGGATCTGGACTGTAATTTCATTGTGAGGAGCAAAACACACTGAATCTTTGCTATATCTCACCAGCACTTCACTTAATCCACTGTCAGCTCTGGAAAAGTTTCTTTGCAACGATCTGTCCTCAAAATATTTAGCATCCAATTTGCAAGAAAATATCCGTTTGTAAGAACTTTTTGGAAAATCTACATTAACAGTTCTTAGGCAACTAACCTGCATTTGCTGTGCCCTGGTATTTTTTGTTTTTCAGTAGTGGAAAAACCAAATTTGTTAAGTAGCTGATTCTGAAGCATGCGAACTGCATAGCAAACTGATGTTCAAGGAATACATGATTTGAATATGGGCTTATTTTCTGATAACCTGAAGACAAGAAAAGTGCCTGGAAAGACAAATGTGTGGAGTTTCGGACATAAGCACAGTACATGTGAGATTGCACAGTGCCAAAAGCTTGGAAATTATTCACTTGATTTGCCAGAACTTTCCATGCCTAATGTCACAAGAATACATGTAATACAGTAATTTAAAAAAAACCCCAGCAAACAACCAACAGTTCTCCACTCCCCCTCTCAAAATAAAACAAAACCCAAAACAAAACAAAGACAAGAAACCAAACAGAAAACCAGCTTAAAATTTAAATGCTTAAATAGGACCTAAATAACCCTTAGGACACCTGATTGTTTTCTTGGAGATTGTTCAACATGCAGACTGTCTCTCTGAAGCCCTGTTTTCTTTTTCTAATCCAGAACCGTTGTTTTGTTTCAAGGTTGCAGAACTCACAGTGGGAGTCACTTTACAATGTTTGTACATTTGTCCAGAAGCTTTAAGTTTTATTTCTGGGCATACTGAGACATACTTCACAGTTGCTTGAGATGAGCAGGTCAGCACAGGTATATCATGCCTAATAAAATATACATTCACACCTCCTTCTGCCTAAGCTAATATTAACTGAATAGCTTAATCATTAGAAAACATTAATTGAATAACAGAAGAGTATTCATCCCAAAACTCTCTACTTCTAAATAATTTAACCTGGAAAGTAGATTACTCTGCTGTGAGGTGTGTAATTCCTCATCAGACAAAGAAACAGGTCTAGCTGTCATGTTTGGAAGTGGTGAATGTTGTTTTGGGGCCATACTGTCCCCACAATCTTTTGGTGGTCATATTTTGAATGAAATATCTGATTTTTCTTGTGTTCTTTGTGGAGGAAAATGCAAGGATTTTTACCGCTAGACAAAGTCACCTAATTCCCAAAGGCGAGTGGGCTTTCACATGAACTTAGAATGCTTCTTATTGTCTTCCTTGGACTCATTGTTTTGGGTTTAATAAGTTTTCTCATGGACACTTAAAAGAAAATTCTTAATGAATTTTCCTCTATAGAGGCCAGTATACACTTCAGCACCCTTATGAATTAATTTCAGAGCAGTTGCAGCCCACTACGTATTAGAGGAGAAGCAATGAGACAGACTTTTGTCATCTGGTCTGGTCAATAACCCAGTGTTTAACCAAAAGAATCTCTCAGGAAAATACCTGAGCCAAATCACTTGCTAAAATAATTCTGGTAATGAGTTATTACTTTGGATATTGTCAGTGAAATACAGTGGTGTTCATGAATACAGTCGTGTTCATGAAGAGCAGAGCTGTTGACTAAAAATACAATGCAGACTTTTGGCAATGATTTCAGAATAGAACATCAGAAGAGGGAAATTATTTACATTTTATTTAACACATAATATACCTGGAAGCAGCTTGGCTGTTTTGTGGACATGCTGCAACTGGAAGGGGACAAGACACACAATCCACTCTATAACTTATTTTTCATGCAATGTTGATTCTGCTATAGCTCAGTACTGATGTCAAGGAGAAGGCACATGAATTGACTTTTACAGGTGTACATTCTCAGTAGAGAGGTGTTTCCAGATATATGGAAATAGAGTAGTGCTGTACTGCTGCTGTATTTTTGAAGTAGCAATATGCTAGGTGACCTTCTTGATTAGTTGGATTTCTGTACCAGAGAGTGTGTGGCATATTATGTATCTCATTCTGTTATTTCAGATGACAAAGCCTAATTTGATTGTAAGTACCCCTGGGATTTATGGGGAAGTCAAAGCTCAATTTTTAAAAAGCTTAATATGGTTGCTGTAAAACTTAATTGTACTGTCTGGGTCTTTTAGTGGTAAATTCTAATTAATCTAAAGTGTGGAAAGGAAATGGAAGACTAATCTTTTTCTAAAAAATTATTTCCTTCTGTTCCTGACTATTTCTTAATCAGAATATAACCTAATGAGGCAATATTAGTTTAAAGCTTAGCTTGAGCATTCTTTGGAGTGGTTAATGTAACAACTGATTTTATTCCTGTAACTATTTTATGTGCTCTGTTACATGGATAAGAATATTGATTTAGTCAATAAACACTTATTCATGTCTAAATCAACCCTGGCTGGCGGTACATAAAATAAAGTGTAATACAATAATTATTTGATTGCCTATAAAAAGAGCTAAACACATGAACTAAAGTTGCTGTCTTCCTGCGGGAAAGTACTATCTGCACAATTGTCTTTGTCTGAAGTGTCTGCCATTTGCTAGAACTGGGAAGGGATAAGCTGTGGAAAATTAATTTGTCTGTTGTCATTTGCTTGCAAACAAGCAAAATTGCTCCCTGTCTAGTGAGCATAATTTAACTACACGATAGCTGCACAAATTTCCCTCAGTCTCTGGACAGCATTCTGACTCTCAACCTTAGACAAGCAAGTGCATCTGGGATGGAGTGTTCATTTTTCACCTGTATTGGCTTTGGTGAATCAGCATGGAAATTACCTAATGGAATTAATGTGATTGTTTTAAACTCATTTGGGAAATGTGGTCCATTCACCTCCCCTCTACTAAACTCATGGTCAGGTTTAAATGAATTTTCAAGAGTGGGCACTGTAGAAATAACTAGAAGATAATAAACTGCTATCTAGACTATTTTAAATCAGAAATACAGTGACGTTTATGCTGCTTGCATAAACTCCACATACATAGTCATCTCAGAGATGACTGAGAACTGTGGCAAAAAAAATAAGAATTTCCATTGTTTACTGCTCCTGCTTCCTATTAGAAGTAAAAAAGGTGGAAAGATGAAAGATGTAACTACTTTCAAGCTTTCTTTTCAACATGGAAGGTATTTTCTCTGTCTTTTCTCTGAAGTGAAAGGAATGAAGCCATGTTTTCTCATACAGACTTTATTCTCTGGTGCTGTACTGCATGTGACAGTATCTGAAACAGAAATAATAGAATCCAGTAAGAGATCTGCTATGGTAAAATCCAGGGTTTGGGCAAGCTGTTTCTCCAACTCTGAATGAGATTCAGTGTGTGTGCAGGGGTAGGGAATAGCAAGGTGCAGAGTGCTGTATGACTGTTTAGAAGATTTAAATTGTAGGAAAGTGGAATCAATTTGGAAATCTGTGCAGTTTTTACAGCTTTTTTGGGGTCAGTCCTGCTTTTGCTGCTGTCTTTGGTCATGCACTGAATGTCACCTTTGTCCACCTCTGTGTGTGATCCCTTCTGCTACAGTGTCCCCACTCCCCACAGGCTTTGACTGCCTGTGAGGACCCAGAAAGGATATAATGGAGCTTCATAACCTTGGCTCAGACCTCCATGGAAACTGCTAAGTTGAGAGGAACTCTGTGGAGTAGAGGTATGCAAGATAAGAAAGGCAAAACTGTGAATAGAGTAGGATTGTTGGGGCTGGATGATTAGAAGCTCAAGGTTTCAAGCGGAAGAGCATCAGCATGAAATGTTATAAAACCCTAGAGGAGAAAGCAGGGTCAGTGAAAGAGGATCTGTTTCAGGGGCGGTGGAGACTGGCCCTTCCCCTCCAGGCTGGTGCCTGCCTGGCCAGTGGAGCCTCTGCGTGTCCTGTCATGCCAGAGTGCATATTAGTCCCTAGTCTAGTAGCTTGCTAAATCCTAGATATCTCTGTGTGCATCAGCCAATAAATAACTGCATTATACTTGTAAACTATCTTGCTGGCTGATGCTCTTTGTGCAGGGTTAGAAACATCTGAAAAATGACCCAAGGAGGGAGGAGGGTAACACACCTAGGCAAAATATTCTACTCCTTTCAAAGTGTACATGACAAGAAAGTTCTGTATTTAGAGCAAAACATTTGCTGCAGTCTCAGATTATTGCTTTTCCCTGTGATGTTTTCATTTCCCCCCTTATGATGGAAGTGAAGCTATTGGAATGACTGATGTATGTAATCTGTGACTGGATAGTTCTGCTGTATATACATGCACTTACATATGGTCACTTAACAACTGAGGCATCAAAAATACCTGCAATACATCAAAATAATACTGAACACTGGCTAATATAGGCCTATAACAGGAAACAAGGAAGATCAGAAATGAAATCAAAATTTTGGCTTTTAGTGATCTTGTTGCTTCTAGGTGTTGCAATACTTTATGTCAGGTATGCATCACTCTAGAAGAGTTTGTGATGCAGTATTAGAGAAGACTGGCTTTTCCATTTTAGCCCTGATTTTTTTTCCCCTGCCTAATTAAAAAATGCACAAAACAAATACAATGAAATATTGAAGAAATACGAAGAAGTGCAAAACAGATTTTCTTACATAAATTCAAAGAGATGACTTCTGATAGCAATCCTTAGTCCATTATGGTGACAGTGTGCAAGTATAACCCACCTGAAATTTATGTCCTGGTATACAAGGCATCTTTTCACCATTTGTGGGAATATATTATTTTTTGATGTATCTTACAACTCCATAGAGGAGTACTACTCTAAAGTTGCACGCAATCGCATTGCCAAGGAAACTTTTATTATTTTTAACCCAAATTAAAATACTCTAAGGAGGGAAATTTTCTTAGCTTCTTTAATTGGATCATATTTAGTTATTTCCACTAGTCAGCTAGAAGTATACAAACTCACTATTATGGAGGTAAATTTAGGTTACACATTTTAGGAGAACTATTCTAATTTTAGCAGTTTTACATAGGTAGCTACCCCAGTGCCCTAGGGCTAAAATTTTATCTTAAAGTCTGGAAGGCAAAGTAGGTAAAATGTCTTACAAAAATGTGTACTGAAGTCTTTCTGCTTTCTGAGCTAAGGCAATTTAAAATTAATTAAATTGTCCATTAAAAATGTTTTGTTTTGGATTTGGCCCTGTAACAGAGCTTCATTCAGTGTTCATAGGTGATCCAGCACCTTCTCAGATTAATACAAATATTCCAACAATGCAAATGACCTAATTTCTTAGTTTCTGCCTAGAAATTAAATGTAAATTGTGGGTGTAGAGCCTAAAAATATATCTTACATTAAATGGTGGACAGAAAATACTGGATTTATTCAGTTTCCTTATCTTGAGATAATTTGGAAGACAAGTTAGCTGTACTTCATCTGAGTAGAGCAAATATTTGTGGGTTGTTTAGGGTATTTTTGTAAACTGAAATATCAAATTAAACTAAAACCTAAAAGAAAATAGAATTCTTAAAATATCCACCTTATTACTTGCCACAAATGCAGTTATATATCAGTGGAAATAGATTGTGATTTTTAAGGCTGTTGCATTTTCACAGTTTTTGGGTTTTTTCAGTAACAACAGAAGAGTGTGGGACTTTCAAATATTTATTACTGAGGTGTTTATATTTTATTACAGTGTTTTCCCCTCCTGCTTATAAGAAGCACTGTTTTAATAACTGCATAAATAGACACCTCCAGCATTAGCCAAACATACTGTTGCCAAGCAACATTTAGTCCACATTTTGAAGTATTTTTTTATTTGACTTACATCAGTCACTTAATTTTATATAGTCTGGTGTGAATTTTGATTTTATGTATTTTTTATGCAAGTGGTTATAAATAGCATTAATTGGAATACATTTCATTGAAGATGCTGAAATGACAATAAATTTGCTGAAAGCAGAAACAGGAATGTTTCACTGTGTCATATTAAAACTCCTTTCAGCTTTTCCACTTTCATGAATCTTAACTTACAGATATTTCATCAGGTAAGATTTCCTAAAAATACCTTGGTATTTGAGATGTGACAGAAATTTAGGCATCATGCATACTGGCTTCAAATGTGCTTGCAAAATAAATGCTTGGACTATTAAAAAATATTTCATAGAAATAAAACCAGTAGCAAGTATGTGCTTTATACTACTGAATTATAAAATCTTATAAAAAAGAAGACAAAACCCTTCCTTGTATCAAAATAGAAGTGTGAAAATGAAATTCTGCATGAAATTCTGCAGATCCTATATAACATTTGGAAAAGTTGCAGTGTACCTGCTTTAAACACTCCTGTGCCAGACCCTTTTGATTATGGAACAAACACATTACTTTTGAAAAACAACATTGTTTGATAAAAGAAGCACACTCCTGGAATCCCAAGAGGAGCAAGAGAACGGTGAACACTGTCTTGAATATCTAACAGGCAAGAAAAATGATTGGATGATCTCAGCAGTGAGTCCGAGTAACTGATCTCATAGTTGACCTCTGATCTCACAGCAGACCTTGCTCTGAACAGGAGGTTGAACTATGTGCCTCTCGAGGCACCTGCCAACCAGAACAATCCTCTGATGTTCCATGTACAGAACTGGGGGCTCAGCTTCCTCCACACGCCCATCACTTACCAACTTCAGATTTCCTGCGGGGTTAGTCAATAGCATGAAATGCACTGCAGTATTGCGCTCAGGTTTCATTTTCACTACCTGGGCTAATTTACTACCATCAGCAGACTAACACCTCAATTCATCATCTTCCCCAGAGAATTTATGGATATGCTGAACAGCATGCTTCCCTGCACAATTTAAGTGGGATTCCACTGATGATTCTCTACCAAAACCCCCTGTTTATTTGGCATAGTGCATTGTAAGTGAAAATAAGCTAAGAATCTACCAAAAACCTGTAAAAAGACAGTGAACTGAGAACAGCAAATACATTTTCCTCTGAAATGTCAGCAATTCTTCATCTCATTTTCTAAGAAAATTTTGATTTTATGGAAGGTGGCTTTTTTTCCTGGGTTGGAGTATTACACTAAAAATTGGAAATTTATCTCAAATAGAAAAATAATTTTGAAAACAATTCTTTGCTCGTATGTCCTTCATCTTTGTGATTTTTTCTTCCATGGTTTAACAAAATTTTATAGCTTGAGGTACGGTATAAGAATATGTGGGGATGCAGAATTTGTTTTATAGGTTTTAGATATAAGTTTAGGATTTTTATTATAACTTTTGTGTAGTTTTAGTTATCCTGGTGTGGGCCCCATACCTTGGAATTTGTTACTATCATAGTTTGATAAGGGTTTCTATGGCTACTTTGGTCTCTGCCCAGAGACTGTTCCCCATTGGTTCTTTTATGTATTCTTTTTCCCTTTGTCCATCATGGAATTTACCTCCAAGGTCAAGTTGCCCTTGGAGAAGATTCAGCCAGCAGCTGCCACAGTGTCTGTTAAGACCACTCCCAAGTTACTTTTGATTTGCTAGTGTTTAGGTAATTTTGTTGGCATTTGTTTCTGTACAATTTACTATTGGTTGTAAACTTGTATCC